>PITA01000645.1:0-252015 GCA_004023965.1 Spilogale gracilis | reverse complement strand
ATCCTTAAACTTACCTTTGGCTTTCTAATTCAGAGAACCATCTGAGTCCAACTGAGAGGTGGAAGCAGTGATAACCCACCCATGTGTTCTATTATTACTTTGGGAGGCAAGAATTCTACCACTGAGCCACCAGTGACCTGCTCTTCCACTATTTTGGAACTTTCATTTATTCTACTTCCATCTACTTCTTTTTTACCCAGCTGAGATTGGCTATTCTGGACTAGTCTCTCCTGTTCATGTTCTAAACGTTGCACATTCATGGAAGAATCCCAATAACTGCTTTTTCCCTGCCTGGAGAAAACTCCACAGGTGGATATATTGGCCTTTTTATACAATCATGGCGGTCAAGCAAAGGAGATCTTAATGCTACTTGACAATGCCATTATGTTCTCTTACTTTTTTTTAAAAAAAGTCGAATCTCATCAGTAACTCGACTTCTAAAATCTGTTATTTCAAAATTTTGACCCTCCCCTTCTCTAGTCCTCTCTATTTTTGGCAAAATACTTTCCCTTTTTATGGAAGACACTCCCTTTTTAGCAGAGACTCTGTCTTTTAGGATGGCAGAAATTAGAACACCTTTGAAAGAAATTAATAAGTTCTGAATCAAAATCACACATCTGTTTGTGTCTCAACTGGTCTTGTTTCTCTTTTGACAAAAGCCAGTTTACCACCTGTGTTTTGAGTTTCATTCTTTTCTACCATAGAGAGTTAGTGTTCCAATTATCCTCTCATTTTTCTTAATTTTCAATATTTCTTTCATTTTATCCCATCAGTATTTAAAAGTTCTTTAATATTCATGATCTTATAAAGATCTTGCACCCAATTCAATATTCTCATTCTTCTACCTACTACCTTTTCTTTCCCATTTACTTATGAGTCTCCACACTGTGGCTGCTCCCATCCATTCGTGGTTGCAGCTACCCCCCATTGCCAAAACCAATGGATATTGTCCCTGTCCTTACCTCACATGTTCTCTTGGTTGACCATTAAATCATACATTGCTGGAGGACAAGGATTCAGATTTGAATCATCCATACCAATCTGACACAAAGGAAAGTCTAAGACCAGAAGGTTTCATGGGTGAGTTTTGCCAAGCATTTATAGTAGAAATAAAGCCAAACTTCCTTAATCTTTTCTAAAACGTAGAATAGGAGAGAACACTTCCAGACTCATTTTAAAAAGCCAGTATTACCTCTGTACCAAAAAGCAGAAAACTCTGCAAGAAAGTAAGACTACAGGCCAATATCTTTGATGGACATAGATGCAAAAATCCTCAGTAAGATATTAGCAAACTGACTTCAACAGTACATTACAAGGATCATATAGTTTATCAATTTTTTTTTATGAATCATGCTTTTGATGTTATATGTAAGAAATCTTTGCCTAAATTGTGCCTCAAAAGCTTTCTCCTATGTGTTCTTTGAGAAGTTTTATATTTTTATCTCTAGATCTATGATCTATTTTGTTTTAGTTTTTGTTTATGGTGCAAGGTATGGGCTGAAGTGAAATTTTATTGATGTTGTTGTTCACATATGGTTAAAACAACTCTGTGAAAAGAGAACCAGCCTATAAAGTTACACTAATTGACTAAAAAACACAATAAATAAGACCAATAAGGTATAGGCATAAAGATAGAAAAGTAGATCAAATGAACTGGATATAGAACCCAGAAATCTATCAAAAATTTACAAACGATTTCAGAATTATAAATAATATTAAGAAGTATTTCAGGGTAGCAGAAAACAGAATTAATACTTAGAGTTTAAATCATTGAAGGTTGGGACCACAAAAAATATCATTTAGTGTGGATGATTTCCATTTATCTATTATTTATCTCTTTTTTTGATGATTTGCCAGTTTTATACATTATGCTGTGTTCACCACATATGTGGCTACTGTCTGTCCCGTTACATCGCTATTACATTATCATTGACTGTGTTCCTTATGTTGTGACTTTTATTCCTGTGACTTACTCATTCCATAACTAGAGGCCTGTATCTCTCACTCCCCTTCACCCATTTTGCCCAACCTCCCACTCTCCTTCCCTTTGCAATTATCAGTTTGTTCTCCATATTTATAGATCTGATTCTGCTTTTTGCTTATTCATTTTATTTTAGATTCCATTATGAGTGAAATAATATGGTATTTGTCTTTCTCAGTCTGACTTATTTCATTTAGCATAACACCCTCTAGGTCCATTCATGTTGCTGCAAATGGCACTGTCTCATCCTTTTTTTATGGCTGAGTAAAATTCCATTGTATATATATTGTATATGTGCATATACATTTTTCTTATCTGTTCATCTATCAGTGGACATTGAGGTTGCTCCCATGTCTTGGCTATTGCTGCAATAAACATAGGGAAGCATATATCTTTTCAAGTTAGTATTTTTTTCCTTTAAGATAAATACCCAATAGAATTGGATCATACGGTATTTCTATTTTCAAGTTTTTTGAAGAACTTCCATACTTTTTTCCACAGTGGTGTACCAATTTATATTCCTTCCAACAGTGCAGGGGATTTCCTTTTTTCCACATTCTCACCAACACTGCTTGTTTTTAGCCATTCTGACAGGTATAATGTTATATCTCATTGTGATTTTCATTGTCATTTCCCTGATGATGGGTGACGTTGAGCATATTTTTATGTGTCTGTTGGCCATTTATATGTCTTCTTTGGAAAAATGTCTATTCAGGTATGCTTCCCATTTTTAAAATTTTTTAATTATTTTTTTATTAACATATAATGTGTTATTTGTTTCAGGGGGACAGGTCTTGTGATTCATCAGTCTTACACAATTCACAGCACTCACTATAGCATAAAGCCATTCTTTAATCAGATTGTTTTTTGGTGTTGAGTTGTACAAGTTCCTTATAATATTTTGGATAATAATCTCTTATCAGATATATTGTTTGCAAATAGCTTCTCCCTCTCAGTAGGTTGTCTTTTTTGTTATTGTTGTTGATGGTTTCCTTTGCTGAGCAGAAGCTTTTTATTTTGATGTAGTTCCAAAAGTTTATTTTTGTTTTTGTTTTCCTTGCCTTAGGAGACCTATCCAGAAAAATGTTGCTATGTCCAATGTCAGAGTACTGCCTGTACTCTCTTCTAAGATTTTTATGGTTTTAGGACTCACATTTAGGTCTTTAATCCGTTTGAGTTTATTTTTTGGTGTATGGTGTTAGAAAGTAGTTCAGTTTCATTCTAGTACGTGTAGCTATCCTGTTTTCCCAGCAACTTTTATTCAAAAGACTCTTTTCTCCATTGTGTAATCTTGCTTCCTTTGTCATAGATTCATTGACATATAAACATGGGATTTTTTTTTTCCTGGAGTCTCTATTTTGTTCCATTGATTCATGTGTCTTTTTTTGTACAAGCACCATGCTGTTTTGATTTTTATAGCTTTTTATTATATTTTGAAATCTGGTATTATGGTACCTTCAGCTTTATTCTTTTTTCTCAGGATTACTTTGGTTATTCAGGATCTTCTGTGGTTCCATACAAATTTTAGGATGATTTGTTCTAGTTTTGTGAAAAATGGTATTGGCATTTTGAAAGGGATTGCATTGAATCTATGGGTTGCTTTGGGTAATATGGTCATTATAAGAATGTTAATTCTTCCAACCCATGAGCATGTAATTTTTTTCTATTTATTTGTGTCATCTTTAATTTTTCACCAGTGTTTTATAGTTTTCAGAGTCTCTTTGGTTAAGTTTGCTCCTAAGTATTTTACTCTTCTTGGTGAAATTGTAAATGGTGTTGTTTTTTAAATTTCTTTCTGTGACTTTGTTATTAGTGTATAGAAATGCTACCAATTTCTGGGTATTAATTTTGTATCTTGTTTACTGAATTTGTTTATTACTTCTAATAGTGTTTTGATGAGGAGCGCTTCCTAAAGGTAGCATAGAACAAACTAGGAAAATTGTTTTTATATTAGGCCAGAAAACAGTTGGAAATGTGACACAGGTTACTTCATAGCTGTACACACATTATATTATTACTCTGTATTTATAAAAGCTGTATTATTAAAAATGGAATTATTATATATTGTTTATTAAGTGCTCATCTCTGTGTTAAGGGCCTAGAATGTATTATATGAGTTAATTCTCAGAAGATCTATGTAAGATAGGCATGTTGCCATAATAATATAATATTCCTGATATTATAGCTGAAGAAACTGAACATTAACAAGTCTTAAT
Organism: Spilogale gracilis; assembly: GCA_004023965.1. Classification (NCBI taxonomy): domain Eukaryota; kingdom Metazoa; phylum Chordata; class Mammalia; order Carnivora; family Mephitidae; genus Spilogale; species Spilogale gracilis. Next base: position 247,818 of record PITA01000645.1, on the reverse strand, counting down.
TATTTGCCTTAAATTACATGGGTTATAGGTGATAGAGCCAGGGTTCCAACCAAACTGTCTTGACTCCAGGGTTATTCCTTAGCCTTATCTCCATCCAACCTGTTCTAAATGGTAGAACTTGCAAATAAGATCTAAACTCTACATAATATAACCTAAATTTTTGGGTAATGAATGAATAAATGTTTGGCATTCTTATCCTTAAGGGCTCACAGTCTCACAAATATCCTAAGAAACTAAACCAAAAAAACCCAATAATTTTTATCACTGAAGCACAGAGTCTTAAGTGTAAGTATTTGCTTTAGAATCATAACAAAACTGTCACTCAATACTGACAGAGGTATGGGAATGTTAGGGGTGGCTTCAGAGAAATGGTAACTTTTATGTGATGATTCAAAGAAGAGTATGAGACAAAAGATCAGAGGCAAAGTCTGTGCCAAGGAAGAAACACAGGATGAACTCAGGACAGTCTAAACAGATTTTTACAGCTGGATAATGAGAAGGGAGAAATTATGAGAGGTGAGCAAGTCAAGTATCTCAAAATGATATGCCTCTGGGCATATGGTGAGAAGTTTGAATTTTGACCTTGACAGTGACAAAAGGTCATTTAAGGATGTTAAGTTTAAAGGTGATGCTTTTTGAAAGTTTGCATTATGCTGCATTACTTTTTGAAAGAATTACATTAGTACTTGTTTTTGCTAGCCAAAAGAAATCTGGAGATAATTTTTGCTTTTAGGGAAAAAGTTGAAAAACAAAAATAGCATTCAGTGTTTGTTTTGCAGCAAGCTTGTATGGCAGCCCGGGGGGGCCCAGAGCAGAGAGAGTGGCCCCACCAAGCTCGTTCCCAGGAACTGCACTCAGCAGCTCAGCATTAACCTGCCACAACTTTGAACTGTGTCTGTGAGTATCTGTGCTTTATCTTGATTTATTTTGTGCACCTGTTGCCAAAAAAAATGTGTCCTAAATATTAGAAAAGCCTACAAAGGGTTATTTTGTGGGGTCTGGGAACACCTAGAGTCTTTCCATATAAATTAATGATGATTGCTTCTTCATTTTATGCCATTTCAACTTATAAAGATTTCATAGGAAGACTCCACTTTGGAATAATGGGGGAAACTGTTGTCTTATTGTATTTATGATCATTCTACAGGTAGTATAGAAAACAAATTGGAAAGAAACAAAATGGAGGTTAGAAAGATGATTAAAGATATTGGAATAATCATGTGGGAAATCAGGGCCTGAGGCAATAGCAATAGGTAATAGCAAGGAGGACACATTTGAATACTAATTGGGAGGACATAGTTAGGATCAAGAAGTTTTAAAGTAAGACTTACAGGTTTCTGGCATAGGTGAATAGCTTCTTAAGGCAAGGAATAGATTTGAGATATAGATGTGAGATGGAGAGAAAGGATGAGGCGTTCTATGTAAGAAATATTAGATTCCAGGTGTGAGGAAAATTTCCAAAATGGAGATTTGTAATTATTACAGGGGGAAATTTAGATAGGATTATCTGGTTAGAAATCAGTAACATGTGGAAGGTTTTCAAGCAATAGGACTAACAAAGATCGTCCAAGGAATGTTACAAAGAAGGAAAAAAAATGGAACAAGAGTATCTGTGAATGGGACTGAGAGAGGGGTGGTAAAAATCAGAAGGAAAATGAAGAAAGATTGGCTTCAGACAAAAAAGTAAAAAGTTCTGAAAAGAAAGGAGTGGTCAACACATCAGAGATGATTAGTCAAATAAAGATTGAGTTATATGTATTGTGTTTGTCAAGTAGACCATAATTGATGACATTATAGGAAAAATTTGTGAGGTGTTGAATATGGAAGACAAATTTCAGCTAGCAGAGATATTAAAGTCTAGATAAAAATTCAGGATAAGAGGTGTGCCAGGGTGGCTCAATTGATTAAGTGGCCAACTCTTAATTTCGGCTCAGGTCATGATCTCAGGGCCATGAAATTGAATCCCATGTCACCTCCCCCACCATGAGCAGAGAATCTGCTTGAGATTCTCTCCCTGTCTCTCTCTCTGCCCCCCCCATAAATAGATAAAATCTTTTTTAAAATCTAGGATAAGATAATTTGACCTCATAAGTCCACAAAAAAGTTCATAAAGGCACAATAAACAAAGTGAAAACAAGTACATATGGCAAAAACATTAATTTATTTAAAAAATCAGCCAATTGATAAGAAATTAAAGACATCAATAGCAAAGTATACAAAGGCTATTAACAGACAGTTCTTTGTAGAGGCAATGTAAATTACCAGTATACCTATGAAAATGTTCTCAACCTAACTAGAGGTGAGGGAAATATAAATTAAGTATTGATGAAAAGTCTTTTTTAAGAAAACCAACAGATTGAAAACAAAAAGAAGCACATTGGCTAGAGCTTAGAGAACCTCAGAGTCCTCTGATACACTGCTGGCAGAAAGATACATTGCAATGGAATTTCAAGAACTTCAAATCCACAATATCTCTTGACATTTAAAATATATGTATTTTTCCTTGATCCAGCAGTCCCATTTTGGGATTCTATCCAATAGAAATCAAACAATACATATGATATTATGATCAGGAATGTATATTTAGCAATGTTCATTGGAATGGTACAAGATATAATCTGCTAATTAATAGGTGGTTGAATGAATTATTATGTATTCATATAATAGATTAGCTCAGGCCAATAGAACTTTTTTTTTTTAAAGATTTTCTTTATTTATTTGACAGAGAGAAACACAGCTACAGAGGGAACACAAGCAGGGGGAGTGAGAGAGGGAGAAGCAGGCTTCCCGCTGAGCAGGGAGCCCAATGCGGGCCTTGATCCCGGGACTCTGGGATCATCACCTGAGCTGAAGGCAGTCGCTTAAGGACTGAACCATCCAGGCGCCCTAGAACTTTATTCAGTGTTGGAAATGTTCTGTAAGTGCACCATCCAATATGACAGACACTATATATATTTGCATATTTTGAGCAATTGGAATGTGTTTGACTAAGGAGCTTCTTTTAAATTCTTTTGAATTTTAATGAATAAAAATTTAAATTTAAGTAGCTGCTTGTGGCTTGAAGCATTTGGGATGGCACAACTATATTTGTTGGCTTCAAAAGTGAAGTACATTTACATATTTTTACTTAGAGATTTATCTAATTTAAAAATATAGTTCCTAAAATGTGATAATTTGATCTCATTTTGTTGTTTTTGTCAAACTCAAATGAAAACTCCCAACTGATATTTGTGTGTATTTATGAGATCTGAGGAAAATATAACAAGATGAATTAAACCTTTTAACAGCTTTGGACTGTGAGTTTTGAGCAAAGGTATCAAGTGTTCCCTCAAGGCCACTGCATTTAGTTACGATTCTGAAACCTGCCAAACTCTTTCCTCTGTGTGTCAACTTGTGAGTTGCAAGATACTGACGTCTCCATCAGTCTGGCCCCGGAAGTGAGACCTGTACGGGAAGTGATGTGGGCGAGACATAAAGCCTGTTATCTTTCAGCAATTTGGAAGCTACATTTGTTTGTTATGGCAGTTACTACTATCTGTCTGATACATGCTAAATTATAGAGACTATTTATGCTCAGAATTGCTAAAAAGGCATAGTAGTTTAAAATTGTAACAAAATACATAAAAAGTGGCCAATATGAAAGATTAAAAGTAACAGAACTTATACAGGAAGGTGGGTAAGAATATCATAAGCAAAAGTCCTCATTTTTCACAATGAAAAAGACATATTTATAAATCAACAAATCAAGACAAAACTGAATTATTTGGAATTTGGATACAGTGACCATCACAAGACTTAATCTCAGAAGTGACTGAAAGAGGTCACCTATTAGAAGTGGGACAGGGTAGGGCAAGGATGACATACTGCTTTCTTCTTGCTCTTTTCTGAAGTGTACATACATTGTTTTTATAAATAAAAAGAACATGACCAGATATGTTTCTCCAGCCTCTCCTTCTTCTCCAGTTGCTCTTGGATCTGTCCATGAGGTTCTCCATCTGTACACTCAAGTCCTGATCCCTGTCTTACTATCAATGGAGGCAAAGAACACATGACCCACTTTGACCTGTGAGCGTATGGCCTGGTGTTAAAGCCATACCTCTGAACTTGTTTCCCAGGTCATCTTGCTCTAGTGATACCTGTTACTTGAGTAGTCTGGGGACAATTTCAGGCTGCCTGGGTCATCTGTAGGGTATCAATATGTGCTTCCTGAATGGCAAGTGAGGTCCTAGTCTGCAGGACAGGGGATCAGCCGTCTTCTCTGGTTTTGCCTAGTGGTCCTTACCCGACATACTGTTCTCCAGCCATTAGTTTCAGGATCTCTGCTACTCTGCCTTTCCTATGGCTCCTCTTCCTCCTCTGACTTGAATCCGTCTCCCACCTCCCAGCCAAGGGCAAGGTATACAGCTATGTAAAGACTCATGGAGGATAGTCTTCCGGACTGACTCCTAGGTTTTGACTGACACCTTAAATTTCCACCAAAGCATTGTTCATCTGCATGGATGCCATCTCAGCCTAGTGCTGAGTAAATCCAGAATGAAGGGGAAGCCAGTGCATCCTTGGACACTGTACTAGGGGCCTGGCTGGCTCCTATAGTTTTGTCAACTTTTCCTATTCCTCATGCACGGGTCTCAGTTCCAGATCGCTGTGACCAACTGTATATATTATTACTAACTACTGAGTTATATATGCCATTATAATGTACGAATCTCTTTGCATGTTTTTGTGTCAATTTTTAATCAGGCAAGTACTATAAGAGAATGCCTTCTTAAAATAGAATGAAACAAAAAGAAAGAACAAAGTTAACACACTGCATACAAGTCTCAAGTTTGTTTTGATTAAATCTCTTTTCTGTCTCACCTCTTAAAGTCAAGTATGGTAATGAGTTTAAAGTGTATGCCTCTAAATGGTTTGCCTAGAAATCATTATAGTATTACTAAACGTGCATGCATGAGTTTATAATGTGTTGATTTCTGTCTCCTCAGGAGCACTAATCATTCAATTTTTAATATTTGACTGCCTAATAGATGAAAAGGAATATTTTATTCTCACGTTGAGTTTTTTTCCATCTTTGAGAGTGAGGATGAATTTTATTTAGTTAATAACCAGTTTATATCTTTGTCATTTTTCTAATGGAATGTTTGCATTTTTATTTACTTTTAAAAGCTCTTTATTTTAAAAAATTTTGATTAACTTCTTCTTGTCATATAGAGGCAGATAGTTTTTCCAGGTAAACTTGAACTTCTACCTTTATATATTTTGGATAATTCAAAATGCATCCCTGTTAATCACCCTCTCTTTAAGAATTTTCCTTTCAAGTTTGAAAAAGCTTTTCTTAGTTTCAAGAGTAGATATGGTACATTAATTTGAAACATATTATAGGCAAGTTTATCACACTATTTTATAAGATAAAATAGGCAAGTGTTAAAATGGAACTAAAATTCTCAAGTTCTCTGAAGTGGGATGGTGTTCAAAAGGAGGTATTGACTAGAAAAGAAAATAAAATTAAAATTCTCTCATGCATTAAGTTTTAATGGTATATGTAGCTCAACTTTTCTTTCATGCTCAAATGTACATTTAAAAGGCAAAAAAAAAAAATCTCAAAGGAGTAGGAATAAACATTTGCCCCTTTAATCAGAGATCACCAGCAGACTCTATAGAAGACTGAATAAAACAAAGATTATAGCTTCATGTTTCGCATTACTTTTTGGCCAGATGTAGACTTTTCCATTTCACATAAAAGGATTCAATGATCTTATTACTCTCTTCTCCTTGAGCTATTGGCTAGTAAAATCCTTGCCCTGTAGGATTGACCCAGCAGCACTGCAGGCCAGGGCCTAGAGGCGAGCCCACGTGGCTGCAGGCAGGAGTCAGTCTTCAGGGAAGAAAATTCGCCTTTGTTGCTGGGGATTGCGGGCAGTGGATTCTTCCTAACGAAGTGCGTTTTAGGTCAGGAGAGGCATAGAAGCAGTCTCTGGAGGGAGAGTGTGGGCGGTTGAATTACTTGAATTGCTCTCTCTGAATTCTGATAAGGGGGCCCCTGGGTAGCTCAGTGGGTTAAAGCCTCTGCCTTCAGCTCAGGTCGTGATCTCACTCAGGCCTGAGAGAATCCCATGAAATAAATGTATCTATTTACAAATTTCGAACAGCTCTCCAGTAGCTTTTTTTCCCCTAAGTATGATTTCAAGAAATATTCTCCTGGAAGTCTCAATTTTGAAAACATTTCCTCTGGGAATGCGAACAAGACAAGGGTATTGCCTCCCTACACTTTGCTTCTTTTCTTCCTCCCTTCTCCCGCTCTTCCCCTCTATGCAGTGTAATGTCAGGAAGACTTGTGTGTTCAATTCTCTTCTGCATCCACAATTAAGAGGAAAATAATTATGAAACAAAATAACTCCCTGTTAGTTTCACAACCATTACCCACCTTTGGGGGTTCACCCCAAATCACCTTTCAGTTTCTGGGGTTAAATATTTACCAGGTGTTGTTAGGTGCGACTTTTTAGCTGCAGGTTTTTGGCGATTTGAAGACACTGTCATTTCTTGGGCTCACTTGAGCTTGATAAGAGACCGAGGGGATTACCTTCTAGGGCCAATCGTGAATTATACTTTTACACACTTTTACTTAGTCCTTTCTACCCACATTACCAGTTTTAGGAGATTAGTTAACCTTGTTTTGTAAAATTAACCACTGGTAAATTAGAAAAGTTTTTTTAAAAATTTTTTTATTATTTTTTTTTAAAGCAAGTATTTTGCAAGACACATTACAATGTGTCTCCTATAATTTTTCTCTCAGATTAAATTCTCTCCATGTTTCAAGGAACCATATTTTTATCTGGCATGTTCTTGGCCTAATGATAAATAAGTTTATTGCTTACATAACCATGTGAATCAGACATGGAAAATACATATTAAATTATCTAATTCATCCTTCTGCCAATTCTGGATTATTCCCTAAAGTCCATTGGTCTTTTTTTTAGACTTGTTACGATTCATTAATATAATTTAACCACCATTCCTTATTTTCCTTACTTATGTAGGAATTGACACAGATACCATTTTCAGCCTTCATTAATATTTGCTGACTATATAAAGAAAACATTAATATTGCTATTTTCCTATTCTCCATATATATACATAATTTAAAAAATCTGTACTATCAGCTACATACTATTGTATCTATTATGAGATGAGAAAATTTGGTTCAAATAAATTACATCTTCACAATGTTATAGCTAGTAACTTATCCAATGTGGAGGAAGTTCTATGATTTTAAATTCAAATTGACAACTGCTTGACGAAAAAAGATTGAGAAAACAATTAAAAAGTAAAAGATATTAAACCCTACTCTGAAGAGCAATCCATCAAACACTGAAAGTTTAGAAGAATGTACAACTCATGTAATTTTTCTTTATCAATTTTACTCTTTTCGAGTTTTGATAAATGCTTACAATTATGTAACCACAACTACCATCAAAACACAGAACAGTTCCATCATTCCTCATATTTTTCTCATGCTGTGCCTTATCCTGTTCCTAACTGCTGGAAACCACTGACCTGTCCCATGTGGCTATACTTTTGTGTTTAATAGAATGTCATATAAATGGAGCAATGCATATGTAGCTTTTTGAATCTGGTTTCTTTAACTGGGTATAATGCATTTGAAATTCATGCTTCCATGGAATGTCCTTTTTATTGCTTTGTTTGTTCCTTTTTATTGCTAAGTAGGATTCTACTCTGTGTGTGTGGTCATCCATTTCCTACTTGAGGGACATTTGAGTTCTTCCCAGTTTTGGTGATTACAAATCAGACTGGTATAATGTTCATGTACATGTTCTAGTATGAATCTAGGTTTTTATTTCAACTTTGTAACTACCTGAGGGTGGGATCGCTGAGTTGGATGGTCAGTATATGTTTAGCTCCATAAGAAACTGCCAAGCTTATTTCCAAAGTGACTTTATCATTTTGCATTCCAACCAGCAATATGTGAAATGTCCTGTTGTTCTGAATCCTCCAGTTTTCTTTCTTTCTTTCTTTCTTTCTTTCTTTCTTTCTTTCTTTCTTTCTTTCTTTCTTTCTTTCTTTCTTTCTTTCTTTCTTTCTTTCTTTCTTTTTCCCTTCCTTTCTTTCTCTCCACCCCTCTTCCTCTCTTCCTTTTTTTCTTTCCTTCTTTCTTTCTTGCTTGCTTGCTTTCTGTCCATCTTTCTGCCATTTTAATAGATATATAGTGGTATTGCATTATGGTTTTAATTTGCATTTCTCGAACAGATAATTTTAAGCACTTTTTCATTACTTATTTGTCATGAATATAATTTCTTTGGAGATGTGTCTCCCAATTTTTTTTGCACATTTTATTTTATTGACTTACTGCAGTTTATTTTCTTACTACTGAATTTGAGAGTTCTTTATGAGGTCTAGATACAAAACCAAAAACTTAGCGAGATGTCTGAATGCAGATGTTTTCTCACAGCTTGTGACTTTTTTTTTCCATTCTCTCAAGTATGTTTTGTAGAACAAGAGTTTTAATTTTTACGAAGTTAAATTTAGTACTTTTCAAAAATTTTACCAATCATGATTTTGGTGTACTATACAAGAACTCTGCCTAACTCAAGGCCACAAAAGATGTTCTCCTCTCTTTCCTTCTAAAAGTTTTAAAGCTATTTGCTTTACACGTAGGCCCAAGATCCATTTTGAGTATATTTTTCTATAAGGTATGAGGTGTGAACTATTGGTTGAAGGTTTTGTTGTTGTTTTTGTCTTTTTTTTTTTTTGCATATGGATGTCCAACATTTTCAGCATAATTTCTTGGAAAGACTATCTTTTCTTCACTTAATTGCCTTTGCACATTTCTTAAGAAGCAATTGGTGATATATTGTGAGGTTTTGGTACAGGCATATGGCAAAATTATAGCCAACATAAGGGGAAAGATTACTGTGAGTTTTCAACAAAAGCTATCCTTCATTGATAGAAAGAATCAAATGAATTAGAACATTATTATTGTACTGGATGCCATTTTCTTCGCCTGAAATATCTGGAAACACACCAGTCAGAATGTATAAATATGTGGCGAACTAGACAACTGGCAGTTCTGGGAATTTATATAATTTGCTGAAGATCAAGATTCTAGTTCAAATCTGTCTGACTATTTGAAGCTCTTAAACATTATACTAATTGGAAATGAGTAGATTGTTTTCTTATTTTTCTATGTCTCACATTGTGTTGGAACAAAAATATTTTTTTCTTACAATGTGCTGAAGATTGTTTCTTGAAGAAGGGTTATTAGACGTGGCAAAGCAAAAATATTTCAGGATTCTGGATACAAGTTGCCCATTTTTTTCTAAATAAATTATAGCAATGTACACCCTTATTTTAAGGTTTGGGTTTCCTCATAACCTTACCAATATTATTAATATATATTAAATGGTATATGGTTATTTCATACAACATAATTGTTATATTTTAAAATGCACTCTATAGAGTGAGTTTGAATTTTTATATGGGTTCAGTACTTTTTCCTTTTTAGAAAAAATCCCTCACTTTTTCATTTCTATTAAATATTTTAAATAGATTTTAATTATTTATTTTCCTGATATTTACATTTATTTAAAACATGAATATTTGATTTCTCATCTACATTTAAATACTTTTCTTAGTTTTTCATTTTTCTTTTTTAATTTTAAACATTTCACAGTCTGTGTAGCCACATATACTGGTATTTCTCTTTCTGCCATTTCATGCTCTTCAGAGGATTGCAGAATTAATGTTCATTTTTTACTTCTCTGTGGCTTATCTAGGACTTTGTTTTTGATGGCTAATTTAATATTCTATTTATTATTGGAAGCCATGAAGAATCTGAATTATTTTTATAACCGATCAATAGTTTAATAATTATTAGTAAAGACTCAATAAATTTATACATATTTTTTGTTTATTATATTTATATGATAGACTAACTAGTTTTATGGCAACATATAAACTAGAATTGACCACCTTTGTATTTCTTCTTGTTGACATATAGATAAAATTATAGCATTTATTTATTGCCTTTTATCAGACTATAAGCTCCATGAAATTAGGGCTTGCGTCTTCACTATTTTCTGATATCAAACATAGTTTTTGAATCAGTGGTACTGAAGACGAATGTGTTTACAGATATCGGTATGTATATATACATTTGTGTGAATACACACCTACATGTGTATATACCTCTAGGCACCTAGAAGTACGTAAGGATCCATATGGATGCATACATCCCTGCAAACATGTATGTGTGTATGTACACACACACATCTTCATATTTTTTAGACTGGCTGGTAAAAGGAGATAATGTAAAAAATGCACAAGGATTTCTATGCAACATCATTCTGAGTTTGAGTGCACAATAAAAAAAAAGAAAAATGAATGAAAATACACTTCATGGGTTTTGCTCTCTATCTTCTTCTTCCATCCCTCCCAAGTGGAAAAGTCTATTCTCCTTTCTCCCCCATGTCCCTGCCTGGCACATTGCACCTCTATACTGTTAGGAAGTGAGGACAATGACCTAAAGACTGGCACTTGTTTTCTATACACCAGAGACAGATGCAGACGTTCCCGATATATAGAACCTCCTAGTTTTCATGTCCCTTTAGCATGACCACACTCATCTTTGGCTCTTTAGGTCATTTAGAATCCATTTTAGTGTCTGTTGTTATAGCGCAGTTCCCTTAATTTCTGAGATTTCCTGTTGAACTGTTTTGAAAGACAGCAGCAACCCTGTCATCCTCTCTGCCTATTACAGCTCCCTAGGTCTTCACATTCATGTGAGATCATTCTTTAAACACCCATGCTTTTGCGGTGGTGCTCATTTCTATATCAGTTGTATCATTCCCACTCAGAAGAGGATTTGGGAAGTCATATCATTGCAGTTACCTACTAAGCATCTGCGCAGAGTTGCATAAAGAGCTTTCTTGATGTTAATTTCAGAGAGATGTGGGGGAAGAGGGATAGGCAACATGATAGAGGCAGCAGATGGAAAAGATCAAGATTTGTGGGGCTAACACTGGCCCTTAATTGACTCTATGGGCTTAGGAAAGTGATTTGGCTTGCCTACGTAACAAAATTTTCTCAAACTCAAATAGGAAAAATGGCATTAAATAAAATTTTTGTCTGGTCACCAGCACAACCAGATTAGTTATCATGAAAGCTAAAGATTTGCATAGCCTTAATAGTTAACAAAGAGAGAATGATTTAAAATGTAGACATCTGTTTTATTGGTGCTGCTAGCTCTGAATTTTCAAATGCAAGCAGTGTGTTAGAAAACTGTTCAAAATCATGGAGACATGTGTAACGTTATTGGGTGCATCCATCAGCTCCCCTCTCACTGTCTTCCGCCCTTTGGCAAATAATATGGTTTCTGTAGAACCCAGTTGTAGACACTCTCTTCACTTCCTTCCATGTGAATATCTCCACATGGAAGATACCTTCTACTTTCCACAGGGAAAGTAGAGGAGGCTGGCCTTAGAGCTTTAACAGTCAGGAAGTCGTAAACTGGTACATCATCTTACTGAGTAGATTGAGATGACAGTGGGGACCAGGCTCATTAGAAGATAATGAAACAGGATTGTTCTCTCCTCCCAAACTCCCTTTCCTGTTTTTCTTAATTCAATGCATGCACAATATGAATGGAAAATGAATCTGCCCTGCCCCTCTAACTTCTTTTTGATCACATATTTTTGCAGATAGGGGGAAAAAATGGACTGGGAGGAAAAATGAGAAGTTTAAATCCACTCATGTCTTTAATGTACCTGAAAAGATAGGTAGTCTATCTATATGGAGAAGACCTAAAAAGCTTTATCCAGATTACAGTCTGGAAGAATAATGTGTGTGCATACGGAAGGACTCTGGAGAAGAAAATCTAGGGCTTATACATGGGGAAACTCTAAAACCTGGAAACTTAAAATCTTAAAAAAAAAAAAAAAAAAAGGGACGCCTGGGTGGCTCAGTTGGTTAAGCGACTGCCTTCGGCTCAGGTCATGATCTCGGAGACCCAGGATCGAGTCTCACATCGGGCTCCCTGCTCAGTGGGAAGTCTGCTTCTCCCTCTCTCACTTCCCCTGCTTGTGTTCCCTCTCTCGCTCTGTTTCTCGCTGTCAAATAAATAATAAAATCTTAAAAAAAATAAATAAAACCTGGAAACATTGATTCATCAAACAATGATCTTTAACTGACATCACTGAGATGCCATAGAGTCCCATGGGGAATGCCAGCATCCTTTTGAGTCTTCAAGGAAATTCAAGTTATCATAAATTGCTGTCAAAGTCACTTATATAGACACATATACGTTGATATAGTATAGGTACACTATAAATATTATAGATCTAAATACTGTCACTGGATTCAACAAAGTACTGCCAATGCTCTATAAAGCCACATGTGTAGGCCAGAGGTCCTTGTTAGGAGCCAGCACACCTTGAGACACATACACTAAGGCTATTAGTTCATGACTTGTTGATCGTAGTCTTGTCCGAAACTAGAAACCGGACAGCAATGGTCCAGAGGGCCTGTCTTGGATTTTAGCGGTGTAACGGTTTCTTCCATCAATGCCGCTTGAAATTTATAAAGCTTGCCTTAAGCCTTTCTTCTTTCCTCCTCCCCTGCCTAACTCCCAGTGCTAGGCCCTGATGGGCCAAAGCCACACTCTTGCTGATGCCCTATTATCTGTGCTCTGCCAAAATTTCCCATGCCTCATTCCTCTTATAGTAAAATTCTTATCATCAAATATTTGAGATAATTTTATATATATATAAAATCAAACCAAATGTAGTGCATAGTCCAGAAGTACAGGGCAATAAGATAAAAGATTATCTTTTTTTTTTAAAGATTTTATTTATTTATTTGACAGAGATCACAAATAGGCAGAGAGGCAGGCAGAGAGAGAGGAGGAAGCAGGCTCCCTGCTGAGCAGAGAGCCCCATGAGGCCTCGATCCTGGTACTCTGAGATCATGACCTCAGCTGAAGGCAGAGGCCTCAACCCACTGAGCCACCCAGGTGCCCAAAAGCTTATATTTCTTAACCCATTGGATCCTCAAAGCAACCCTGCAAGTGGGCCTGGCTTTCTCTCTGTAGATGGTGAAAGGGAGTGTTAGAAAGACTGAGTACTTTCCCCAAGACAACAAAGGTAGAGGTGCACTGGTTGAATTCAAACTCAGGACACATGAGTTCAAAGCTTATACTGTTAACCATTTCCTTTAAATATTATAGTAATTGTTATTAGACAGTTATAAGTTATTAGACATCTGAATAAGTAAATATGAGAAGATATCTGAAAACAATTACAAATGGTATATTGAGAAATATCCATCTCTGTTTATAATCATGGAGGAGATATAGAACATAAACATTAGGCACAAAGTCTCTGAAGTCAGACTTTGGGTCTTAGTCTTGTCAACATTATTTTCTGACTGCATGATCTTAGAAACATTAACTTAACTTCTTTGCTCTCTAATTTCTCTGAAAAATGGGAATCTACCTGTCTATCTGTCCAGTCTCACAAAGATACTCTGAAGATTGAATTATTTAATGTAAATGAAGCACTAATAGATTTTGGTCTAAACATATGCTATGTGTTTTCTTAAAAGCAAATCAAAACTAAAAGGTACATTGGTGTAGAATTCAGAGTCAAGAATATGAGCTCTTGTAAGAATGTAAGTAAGAATGAAAGCAGTAAGTTTTTGTGTCTCTTGATATCCGGCTTCTCTAAATTTAGAGCCAGACACAAAGTAGTGCTGAGAAAACATTGTTAAATGTTTTAACTTGAAATAATGAATGATTTTATACTGAATATGCAAAAAAGGAAAAAAATATAAAATAGGATGCTAAAAAATGTAAAAAAAGAATAAATCTAAAGTAGTGCCAGTGTAAGTTATTATACTTATAAAATGTAATTTAGCAAAATATTTTCAAAAGTTAGAAAAAAATAGTATTTTTCACACAATATTAGATCACTGAGACTTTTTTTTGTAAAGGAAAGAAATTTAAAAAAGGAAGAACTGAAGAAACAATGTGTTTATTTATGTGTTATTTAATAGAAACAAAATAAAAAAATGAAGTCAGAGTTTCTGAAAAACAAAAACAAAAACAGAATTGTAGTATAACTTTCTAGAATATTGCTTGACCACTAGGCATAGTATAAAATTGCAACTACTTAACAGTGAGCGTGGAAGGACATATTTTTACAAATGTCAAGTCTACTGAGGCATCATACCTTCTAAAAGTATAGCTCAACTTGAAACATTTTATTTAATTTGGGTCTGCTAAAATGCATATTGAGATGTTTTATGCATTTATATCCAAATTTCTCTGTTGTCAAATCTTAATATTAAGCAGAATATTAGAGTCCATATTAAATGACATATTCCCCAAATTAACAGTGGTTTTTCAACCAATATCAGGGTCAAGGATAAAGGGGAGGGGGAGACAAAGAATCTCCAGCAGATTTCAAACTTTTATGAGTTTTATATCAATTTTAGAGATCCATTTAGCTTATGAAATATTACACTTTTTCCCATTCTTAGTTATATTATTTCTAAGAAGTATTAACTGTCCGGAAGAACAAAATCCTCCCTTAAAGTTTAGATGGAGTATTGATCGTCTCACCTTTTTTTTTTTTTTAAAGATTTTATTTATTTATTTGACAGAGAGAAACACAGCCAGAAAGGGAACACAAGCAGGGGGAGTAAGAGAGGGAGAAGCAAACCTCCCGCAGAGCAGGGAGTCCGATGCGGGGCTCGATCCCGGGTCTCCGGGATCATGACCTGAGCTGAAGGCAGATGCTTAAGGACTGAGCCACCCAGGCACCCCAGTCGTCTCACTTTTTAAAGCCATGTTCATTGGCATGAAGTCAGAAATTCTATTATTTAACTAAAACCTTAAGAAAACAAGGACTACTAAATCACTGGAAAAATCTGGGGTGAAATTGGATTCCATTTCCAATAGTTCATTTAAATTTCTTCTTTGATTCCAGAAAATGTGTTTATAACCAGAATTCATTTTTCAAAATGTGTGAGGACATAATAGGCGCAAGTGCAGAAAGATCATTCAATTGTAGATACACTCTTGTTGTAGAAGGACTATTATTTATCATGACTCTGGTAGACCATACATGTCTCAAAATTTAAAAACACTGGCAAAAACATCTATGGCTGCCAATTTCCTAAACCATCTTGTCATTATAATTTTAGTTTCTGATCATCAGCTCAAAGAATTTTAATGGGAAGAAATAAGAAATGGAAGCAGTGAGGTTTTCTCTTCTCCACTTGTTCTGGCTGTGCCATTGGAACATGTGCAAACATTTTCTGTCTAATGAAGTGTTAGTGACTGAAGTGGGCATTACACACTGTTTCCTATTGTTCTAAGATTACACACAGGGTCGTTAAAACACGATCTAGGGATCAAATGGGAGCCACAGTGACTCCTGACATATGTCTCACAAGAATAGTTCTTATAATGAAATCAATAAAAATCATTACAATGAAAGCTTGTAAAAATTAAAAAAAAAGCATGATTTTTTAATTGGAGCTAAAAGAGGGATGATCTAACAATTTAATAACTTTGGCTGGTTATGAGTTTAGATTGTAATCTCAGATCTTTGGACTAAAAATATATAAAATAAAATATATTAAATAATACCAATAATTATTATGAATATAAACTAATAACCATTTTTCCTGTAAATGGGAACATTTCTCTATCAATTTCTCGGATTGTTTAATTTTTTCAAGTATTTTTGTCAAGTTCGGGGGGTCAGCAAACTGTGAACTATGGGCCATATTTGGCCTGCCACTTACTTTTGTCAGAAAAGTTTTACCAGAATGCAAATAAAATTCTAAAATACGAATTCTTGTATACATCATCAATGGTTGTTTTCATGATACAACATGAACTTGAGTAGTTCCAAGACCATATGCCTGCAAAGTTTCAAATATTTATTTTTTTTGTGCTTTGACATTCTTTTTGTTTTTCAAGTTTTATTTATTTATTTAAAAAATTGTATTATGTTGTATCAGTCACCAAGCAGTACACTATTAGTTTTTGATGTAGTGTTCCAAGATTCATTGTTTATATATAACCCCCAGTGCTCCATGAAATTCCTGCCCTCCTTAATACCCACCAACAGGTTTACCCATCCCCCAATCCCCTCCCTTCTAAATTAGTCAGTTTGTTTTTCAGAGTCCACAGTTTCTCATGGTTCATTTCCTGCTCCAATTTCCTCCCTTTTACTTTTCCCTTTCTTCTCCTAATATCCTACATGTTTTCCTTATGTTTCACAAGTAAGTGATACTTGACTTTCTCTGCTTGACTTCTTTCTTTTTTTTTTTTTAAGTTTTTTAAAATTTATTTATTTGACAGAGAGAAACACAACTAGAGAGGTCCCACAAGCAGGGA
This sequence comes from Spilogale gracilis, assembly GCA_004023965.1. Lineage (NCBI taxonomy): Eukaryota > Metazoa > Chordata > Mammalia > Carnivora > Mephitidae > Spilogale > Spilogale gracilis. The sequence goes on along the minus strand of PITA01000645.1, from coordinate 231,401 downwards.
GAGTAAGAGAGGGAGAAGCAGGCCTCCTGCTGAGCAGGGAGCCTGATGCGGGGCTCCATCCTAGGACTCCAGGATCATGGGCTGAGCCAAAGGCAGATGCTTAATGATTGAACCACCCAGGCACCCCTGCTTGACTTATTTCACTTGGCATAATCTCCTCCAGTCCCATCCATGTTGATGCAAAAGTTGGGTATTCACCCTTTCTGATGGCTGAGTAATATTCCATCGTATATATGGACCACATCTTCAAATATTTATCTGTCCCTTTACATAAAAATTTTCCATTCCCTGATCTAGTTGTTAAGACCACAAGTTTCACACCCACATTTCAGTCTTGTCTGAAATAATAGATTCTAATACTTGGCTATACTGACTTAAGAAAAGAATAAGTTTATTCTTTTTGTTTTTGCCTAAAATCAGAAAAAAAATGGTAGAAAATAATTCCAGGAAAATTAGATAGATAGGTTAAAGCACTCTCTGGCTGAAATAAAAATATGTGACCAAAATATCTTTTCTTGGGTAAGAAAACATCTATTTTTTTTCCAGAATGAATGTTCTCCTGCTTGCTTTTTTTTTCTTTATTCTTTTTTTTTTACTTTAAAGTAATTAGAATAGCTTTCCTTGGGCTAGAAAATTAGAAGGGAGCCTTTAGCTTATGAATCAAAGAGAAAGAATCCATTCTCATGCCTGAAAGTGTCCTGGGGATTCTTTGAAGAGTCTAAAAACTTGTAAGCAGAAGAGAAGTTCTCTTAAATATTCAAGTCAAGGGAAACAAATTCCAGTTGCATCCAAGAAGGCATTCTAGATATCAAACTATTTCAAGGGGTAAAATCTTTAAAGCACCAAGGACTGATTTAATATTCCCTTTTCTCATACAATTTATTTACTGGAATACAATTTATATTCTGTAAAATTCACACTTTTAAAGTATACAATGCAATGATTTTTTTTAGTATATTCACTATATTATGTAACTATCACTATGTAATTCCAGAAGATTTTCACACAAACAGACACCCCCCAAATCTCATGTAACATAATGATCACCCTCCATTTCTCCCTCCCCAGACCCCTGACAACCGCAAGAGTAATTTCTGTTTCTATGGTTTCCTTATCCTGGACATTTCATATAAGTGAAATCACACAATATGACTTTTTGTGTCTATCTTATTTCACATAGTAAAATGATTATGACGTTCATCCTTATTGTAGCATGTGTCAATACTTTATTCTTCTTAATTGCTAAATCATATTCCATTGTATAATGCATATAAATATACTTATTATATGTTATATATTATATTTAATTTTAAATATATATATACATACCACACTGTGTTATTCCATTCATTTGGTGAGCATTAGCATTTGGCTGATATAAATAATACTGCTATAAATATTCATGTTACAGTTTTTGTGTGGGCATATATTATTAGTTTTCTTGGGTACATACCTAGGAGTGAAATTTCTGGGTCATATGTTAACTCTGTGTTTAATTTATTGAGAAACTGCTGGAGTATTTTCAAATTGGCTACACTATTTTGCATTCCCACCAGCAACATAACCCATGTCAAAGCTGCTCAGCCACTTCTCCCTGAATGAAGTCATGTTTAAGGCATATATGTGAGTGCATATGGGTCTTTGTGTGTGTGTGTGTGTGTGTGTGTGTGTGTGTGTATGAGAGAGAGAGAGAGAGAGAGATAAGGTGTGAGGAATATTATATAGTGATGTTTTTACTGTTCCTTTATCATCCAAAATTACTTTATCATTCTAGTATTCATATGGTTCTGAATTTTAAATCTTGGTTGCCAATAATCATTTTAAACTTATGTTTTTTGAAAAATTTTAATTTTTTAATTTAAAGATAGTACATGCACATGATTTTTTTAAAACAGTTTAAACAATCCATGAAAATTAAATATCTCTTGGATAAAGATGTTTTTGCCATCTTCCCTCCTTAAAAGTCACTTCAAGAGAAGATGGATGAGAATAGAAATATGATTATATTTTACTGAGATGAAGATGTATCTGTAACTTCAAAACATTTATATGAAGAAAATAAGGGATGGAAGTGTGACAACTGACTTAAAAATTATTGGGAGGATAGAAAAGTAACATCTCCAGACATTAAAACTAAGAAATAAAAAAAGATATCTAAATGGAAAGAAATATATTTTATATCATTGTTAAAATATCATTTATATTTTATATCATTTTTATATATGTTATATAAATAAGCATAATTATTTACCAATAGCATATGGGTAGTTGGGCACTGACAAATCTAAAAACTTGGATTGAACACTGATACTCTCGTTTTCTAGGGCACACTGAGTTTCCCACAATTCTTGATTATTATCACAGGAACCTTGCAAAACATGAGTTTACAAAGATGTGTCAATGAAAGGAATGTAGATAAGACATCAGCAGAAAAAAACAGGCCCGTTTCATATTGACACTGTGATCTAACTTGAGCAAATATTTTGCTAAGTGGCTGGAAGATGTTGATTATTGCTGGTTTCCTCAAGAGTGTAAATATCTTCCAGCACCCTTGTGAGTTTTACATACTGCATCAAGATGCTTTGGCACAGTCTGCAAGATGTGATGTCTGATATAGTAATTTGTGGCCATAAATAATGAAACCAACCTAGCAAATAAAAAAGGCGACTTTTATTCTTGGAAAAAATCAAACAAAACAATAACAAATACTGAGTTATCATCTAACATCTATTTATTCTCCATCATAAAATATGAAAAATGTAGAACCCACACTAACCCTCAATTCCCTCTCCCACGCCCCCAGTTATTAATGATATCACTGCTTCACATCTTTCAGTGGTTGCCTTTATAACTTTAAATAATTTAATGCTTTTCTTTACTCACCCTTCTGTTGCTCCCTTTATTTGGGATACTCTGGTCTGTTCTATGGCTGTCTGGTGAGTTACACATCTGAGTTTCTATTCCTACCCAAACCTGGTTCACCTTTTAATAGTTTCATTGTTTCTTGGATTCTGTTTTTTTCTAACTTCTTTGATTTATTTTTACTTCTTATTGGAAAGTGGAAATTTGCGGAACAATTTAAAGGAAGATCATGTTTATTGATACACACACAAACTGGATAAGGACATGAAACATATAATATATAATAGCTCACATTAATCGCACTTATTCTGCTATGTGTTTTAGCAAATTACACATCACTTTGGAGTATGCCTGAATTTTATCATATGTTAAAATGCTGTTTTGATCTCCGTTAAATGTTGCTTAAATAGGAGTGCCTGGCTGGCTAAGTGGGAAGAGCATGTGACTCTTGATCCCAGGGTTGTGAGTTTAAACCCTACGTTGGGTGAAGAAATTACCTTAAAAAAATCTTCCTTAAATAATTAGAATAGTTATATTTATGAGAGATTATCATATTGTGTGTTGTTTCTTAAGTAGAGCTATCAAAGGAAAACAAATTCTGTCTCTGAGAAAGGTATCTATAGGCATACCTTCTAGTAACAATTAGTTTATGGCAAAATAGAATAATTATATTCATGCATCCCATTGGAAATAGTTAAAACAGCTGTTGTGGGAAGTTGTTATGAGGTGAGAAGTTAAGAGCAAAGTTCAGGAAGTGTGACTGTCCTTTTCCAAACTGAGTGTTACGATAGTCTTGCTTACCCCTTCCCAGGTAAGCGGGATCTAGCTTACTGTGAGGAAAAAGAAATGGACTTTTGCAGAATCTAAGAGCCTAGCCTTGTTGTAAACACTTGCCTAATTGTGCTCTTCTAAGAAAAAGCCTCTTCTGTGCTGTAATGATAAACTTTCCCAAAAGGACTGTCTTTTCAGTTTGTTATTTATGGAGTCTCTTATCAGTAAGAATCAAAATGCACATTTCCCCTAAACCGATCCCTTGGACTAGTTCCTCAATCAAGCCAAGGGACTTTTCTTGCTTCCTGAGAATTACTTTCTGTCTAATTTAACAGTGAATACTAACTGGGGGAAGTAAACTGTAGGAGGCAAATGGATCACCTCTGTTTGACTGAAAAAAATTTAGGAGCTTTTATTGCCAGAGATAAATATTAAGTGTCCATGCCTTCTTTTCTAAACATTCCCTCTTCTTTCCTCTTCCAGTCTTTACATGCTCTTTAATGAAGACATCCCCAAACTCTGATCTGAATGTGCTTTGCTCCAATGTTCAAAAAGTTGGCAGGAGGATATTAAGAAACTGCACCTCAGTGTGTTCTTTCCTGATTACCACTGCCAAGTGGAATAGGTGGTCTCATGAACTGAGCTGGAAATGCCAGACGCTCAGCCCTGCACAAAAAAACTGACAGCATGGGTACTCAACACAAGTCATGAGAGACTGTCTAGCTGAGGGATAAAATGTTCTACTCAGAGTAGAGGTTAGAGTCACAGCACATTGAGGGAGAAGTGAGGTTATGCTGAGGCTACAAGAACTTTAGCTGATCCCACCTCCATTTGTCAATGGAACAAGATTTAATCAATGACCAAGGTTGTGCGGTGACCCTGTTAAATGTCAGCCATATCTATATGAGAAAATGACATATTTTTTAAAGATTTTTTTATTTATTTGACAGAGAGAAACACAGCTAGAGAGGGAACACAAGCAGGGGGAGTGAGAGAGGGAGAAGCAGGCTTCCCACCGAGCAGGGAGCCTGATGTGGGGCTTGATCCCGGGTCTCCGGGATCATGACCTGAGCCGAAGGCAGTCGCTTAACCAACTGAGCCACCCAAGCGCCCCTAGAAAATGACATATTTTTTATGCTGAAATTATACCCTACATATATTCAACATTAGATGATAATAGAATATTTGTATTGCCATTACAATATGTATATGAAAATCTAGACATCTCTCTTGAATTATTTCAACTACTGCCATTTTAGAGATGGGTAATTTGGGAGAATGATTGTCTAACATTAGCACCCTAAGAAATGGAACTGTTTTCTTCAGCTAACTGTTCACAAATAAAGATAACAACCCTAAGTTAGTCAGTGTACCGAAAAGTTGTATGTACAGCTAGAATGGTGAAGGCAGTAGATACCAGAATGGCAAGAAAGAGGGACACCTGGGTGGCTCAGTCATTAAGTGTCTGCCTTGGCTCAGGTCATGATCCCAGGGTCTTGGGTTACAGCCCCACATCAGGTTCCCTGCTCGGTGGGAAGCCCTCTTCTACCTCTCTCACTTGCGCTGCTTGTGTTCTCTCTCTAGCTGTGTTTCTCTCTGTCAAATAAATAGATAAAACCTTAAAAAAAAAAAAAAAGAATGGTAAGAAAGAGAAGATAGCATTTCAAACCCATTCTTTTCTTTCTACTTTTTCTGCCCTTTAGAATCAACAAACTCTATTGGTTCAATTAAAGACCCCCCCCCCCCGAATGCTTCCCATATCCCTCAGGAGAGTTACCACAGCAGGAAAAAGGAGCATAAAGTTTCCATTGGAAATGTTTAGAGCTTTTACTTAGGAAGATGAACCACTGACTCATAATTAATCATGTATTAAGTATTATACAATTTTTAGTCTTGTTTTAGTTATCTAAACTTGTTTTAGTTATCTAACTCTTATGAGAGTTAGCTTTCGGTCAATTCCTTTATGTGCAATTTGAAAACAAGTGGTATTGAGACTCACTGGGAGAGTGATGTTTAGAAGGCATTATTCATATATCGTATACTTGAGCTTGATTTAACATACATTAACGTCTTTCCATGAGCTGGAATGTTTTATTTTTAATAATAAAACTAACTAATAGAATATAACTCCATTTAAGAGCCAAATGTGCATGAATAATATGCAGAACCAAAAAATGTTTTTATTATTAACAAAGTCCAAATTAATAAGCATGTATTCATTATCTTAATGATTATCTTGAGGACCTATTGATCATAAGAATATACATAAAAGAATATAAGCATATGGGTTCAACTAAGAACTTTCTGTTTTAGTTATATAAGGACATAGCTCATTAAACAAAACAGAAAGCATAATTACCCTGAAATCATAATAGTAGCCCAGGGAATAACTGCAAACACTGTTGGTGTTTTGGATCTTTATGGCCAGGTATGGCTTAAAATTCAGCCATAATGTGTACCTCTGTGGGCCTTTGCTGTTTGAGCCATTTCTTCCAGTGTGACAGCTTTTCTCAATTGGCCACTGCCATTTGAATAGATGCATACCAGCTTTACATGCCATTGTATAGACATTTATAGCAATATTGTAAAAATTACTTGGGGGCGCCTGGGTGGCTCAGTTGGTTAAGTGACTGCCTTCAGCTCAGGTCATGATCCCGGAGACAGGGATCGAGCCCCACATCGGGCTCCCTGCTCGGCGGGAAGCCTGCTTCTCCCTCTCTCACTCCCCCTGCTTGTGTTCCCTCTCTGACTGTGTTTCTCTCTGTCAAATAAATAAAATTAAAAAAATATATATCTGTAGGGGCGCCTGGGTGGCTTGGTCGATTGGGCATCTGCCTTCCGCTCAGCTCATGATCCTGGAGTCCCATAACTGAGCCTTGCATTAAGCCCAGCATTGGGCTCTCTGCTCAGCGGGGAGTCTGCTTCTCCCTCTGTCCCTCATCCAGCTCTCCTGCTCTTTCTCACTCTCTCTCAAATAAATAAATTCTTAAAAAAAAAAAAAGAAATTACTTGCAAATACACATATACCATAAATACACAAAATTATAAAAGTGTTAGAGAATGGGTTGTGGAGTCATTCTTCTGTTAACTGTGAGCTTGGGAAGATTAAATAATAAGTATATATTCTAAGTTTACTCATGTGTAAAATAGAACCTATTGTAATTTAGCCTCTAGCTACTATAAAGTCGTTGGCATAGTTAATTAGGGTTATTATATTTTAGAATGATCTCTTCTGATCTATTAAACTAATTATTTCTAGTCATTCTCTCCATTTCTTTTCTGTTTGATTCTTTAATATAATTTATACTTGTATATATTTTAAGGTATGTAATAAAATTTTTAGTAGAAGCATTGGCTTCACAAGGAGAGTAATGAAAAACCTATTAAGTAATACTATGTTTTTTTTATTTTTTAAATGTAGAAATTTAATTTAATCAATATCAGATTCCCATCATGATTTATTCAAAGTGCATTTAAAATAACATTCCTTTTTAGTGTTATTTCAAAACATATTTATAAATGCAATATTAAAAGTAAAACACTTTCAAATTCATTGTCAGAATGCGGCTACTAAATTTAAATTTAAATTTAAATTTTAAATCTTCTCTCCCTTAAGTTAACTTGCAATTTATATTCTTTCATTAGGCTTAGAGTATAGGTTAACAAACAAAACAAATATTTTATACATACTATTCTTTAACCTCTTTTGTGTGAAGACATTTTTTTAAAAGATTTTATTTATTTATTTGACAGAGAGAGATATCACAAGTAGGCAGAGAGAGAGGAGGAAGCAGGCTCCCTGCCAAGCAGAGAGCCCCATGCGGGCCTCAATCCCAGGACTCTGAGATCATGACCTGAGCCGAAGGCAGAGGCTTTAACCCACTGAGCCACCCAGCCGCCCTTGTGTAAAAACGTTTTATCAGTAATTTAATATATAAATATGCTATAAACTCAGGACTTTTTTCAGCTCTTTCTTAGCAGCATTTGCCTCCTGGTTACTAGATTTCTTAATTTCATATTGGTTGTAAATTTACCTAAGTAATTGGTGAAAGGATAATTCAGCTTATTTTAGTCTGCTAACAACTGCTCTTATTAGCTTTCTCTGGAATCATCTCCTTGACACCTCCCCACCCGCCATTGTATTATTCATGGAAGCATTATGTTTCTAAAAGCATAACCTTGAAGACTACAGTTATGTTGTGAGCCTTCCTATTTATTTTCTCATTCAGTAAATTTGCATGTTCTTCAGTTGTTCTACTCCAATGCCATTTGAATCAATTTATTGCTCCCACCTTCCAGTGGTCATTACTTGTAATTAGAAGAACTCCCAAGTTTTCTTAGTACCAGACTCTCAGTTTTGATCCAGTTTATACGCTGCTGCTAGAGTAATTTTCCTACCAGTGGAATGAAACCAAGTCAAAAGAAAACTAAATTAAAAAATAAAGAAACAAACCAACAAAGCTTTTAATTTAAAATCTTCCAATTGGCAATCAAATTAAAAATCAGCATCTTAGATTGATGGTGACTATTTTCATTCTCTTGTTCAAATCTTTCCAGTTTTAGGTCATTATTCCCATGTATGCCACATGCCAAAAATACCTACAATGACATAGATTGTTGGTTAGCTACTAAATAGACCTTGCTCCTTGCTGAAAGAACCCCAGTTTTCTTCAGGAATCACCTCGCACAGTTCCAGGGAATGAATCATGGTGGAGTCCTTTTCCTTCTGCCAGGGGTTAGTCTGAGGTGGTAATGCGACCTGGCTCCGGCCAATTAAATGTAGAGGAATTCTGCTGTGGAACATTTTGGGAAGATGTTTCTCCCTGTAAAAGAGAGACAGATAAGCAATAGTTCCCCCACTCCCTTTTTGCTTTTTTGTGGAATGAGAAACTGATGGCTGAAGTTATACCAGCCATCTTAAGACTATGAGACAATAAAGAAAGCAAAAGCTGATAAACTGAAGAAAGTGGAATAGGAAGGATGAGATAAACTGGATACTGAAAGATACTAGCACTGCTAAACTATCTCTGGAATATTTTGCCTGCAGACTTTTTAATATCTTAGCAGACAAAACTGTTTCTTTAAACAGTATAACACTTTCCATTTTCATTCAGTGCCTGCAATACACCATGTCTTTACATATATGGTTCATTTACTTAGAACTGTGACTTTTCCTTCTGACCCTCATCAAATTTAGCCATCCTTCAATTTCAGTTTATGTGTCTTCTCCTTTATAAAATCTACTCTGATTCCTTCACTTAAATGCTGCCTCTGTTTTCTTTAGAGCAAAATAACATTCTATTTCCTTCTTTCAATTTACTCTGTTACTGAATCTCAATAACTAAATGTAAAACCTATTTCCTGCTGCATAGAATCCTCAGAGAATAATTTCCATATAACAGATTTTACTCTGAGTCATCAATAATGTTCATGAAGTCCCATCAGTCTGCAAAAGATACGATCTTTGATCAACTTCAGTTCTCAATCTGGCTACTAGGTAAATATGTGGCAAGAGAAGGATTTAAGATTCCATTTGGTACAAATCTTTTCATTTTCCAAAGATAAATCCTTTAATCCTTGGTACAAAGTGATAAATTCCTTTAAGATAGCAGTTACCTATCCTAGGAATAAAAGGATAAAAATTCATAAGATAAATGAATAATTTTAATTTTTAATTTATTTTTTAGTTCTTAATAATTTCTTGAGCTAGGTGAACCTTACTATAAGATGTGTACAGATGTAATGTGCATGCACCCTTCCAGGGGTATATGTGAGAGTTAAATGCATATGTGTTTTATGTGTCTATCTCAAAGTGATTTGTATGTAATATACTTTCCCTAATTGAAGTTATTTTCTTACAAAAGAAGGTCCATAGCAGCACAATCACAACTTAAACTTAGTATGTCTTCCTTATACTTATGAGCATAGATATGAAAAGATACATGTGCTACTTAGAAAGACATTTGTTTATCTACATGGATTTCTTTTCTTTCTAAAAACAAAACAACAACATCCAACTATACACAGTCCCAGAATGAATCAAAACAAATATTTGTAATAACAGGTATAATCAGCAAGTATTTTTAATAAACTATTACATTATTAGATTAATCAAAAGTAAGCATGCTGAGGAATTTGAGTCTTGGAAAATACTTGGACTAAGTGTGTAGCTAGAAGTATAGGCAGCTAAGATACAAAAATATGACCATAATCTTAAAATATTTTAAAATATTTTGTTTGATAAGAAATATATCCTCACCAACAGTGTAAGAGAGTTCCCCTTTCTCCGCAGCCTCTCCAACACTTGTTGTTTCCTGACTTGTCAATTTTGGCCATTCTGACTGGTGTAAGGTGGTATCTCAGTGTGTTTTTGATTTGAATTTCCCTGATGGCTAGTGATGCAATTCCTCTCTGTATTAGTTTGCTGGAGCCACAGACAAGGATGTGGAGAAATAAGAACCCTGTGCACTACTGATGGGAATGTAAAATGGTGCAGCCAGTATGGAAAATAGTATGGCATGTCCACAAAAAATTAAAAATAAAATGACCATATGACCCAGCAATTCCACTTTTGGGGGTATACCTGGGTATGTCATCCTGGTTGTATACCTGGCTGACATATCAGGGAAGATAGTCGTTCATTCATTCTTTCTTTTATTTGGCCAATATGTGTTAAATATTTGGTGTCAATGTAATCAGAGAATTTGATATCAAGAATTCCAGATAGGACTCTGAGGAACTTATGCCTAATATTCTGAGTGTGTATTCAAGTTATTTTTAATTTATAAATGTATTTGATAAAAAACAATATATCCTTAAGAGTACAGATGAGATCCATGCTCAGAAATACTGGGTTAAGTGATTGAATTTTCTGAAAGTGTGTGTTAGGACACTAATAGCTAAGTAGGTCCACATGACTTCTGGGGCTGCATGCCATGTCTGAATGCATCTACCGCACCTGCCTGGGTATATTAATGGCTCAGGTTATATGACTAACCATCTCTGGGTAGGGCAGTCCAGTGAAACTATTCCATCGGCAAGGATTCACTATGTGGTTTATAATGCCATTCTCAAAAGAAAAAAAAAAGAGAAGGAAGGAAGGAAGATAAGCTCCTTATTCAAGTCAATAGAATCTACATATCTCGTTCCAGGCAAGTTTCACTAACTGAATGTCCAACCACTGGGAAAGAGCGAACAGCTGGATTAGCATGGCAAGTGCTGACACAGGAATCCAGTGGTAACCATATGAACAGGACGGCTCCAACTCACCATCACAGGTAGATGAAGACGTGCTTCCTGCCACAAATAGGGCAAATATGAATTTCTGACTTGACAGCAGAGATTAAGGCATTCACCTTTGTCCAAGTTTTGACAGTTTTAGAATTTTTAGGAAAAGAAGAGGGAAGAAAATAGTTTCAAATATTTGGTAGTGGCAATGGAATGTGACATCAACAAAAACAGACGAATAGGAAGGCAGGCAGGAATGGACTGAACTTCTGAAGATGTTCCAATGTGAAGATACCTTGGCAAAGTATGGAAGGTTTACATTTTCACACCGAGTTACAGAGCCTCCTTCATACCGGATTAAACATCTGTTGGGTCTCATTAATTTCTACCAGTAACAAGAATTGGCCAATCAAAAAGTCTTTATTTGATGAGGAGGAAACAGTAACCTTCTGGTCATCATCTTCATTTATTTTCTGACTCTTTAGTATAATTCTTCAAGGGTTCCTGACTTCAGGAAGATAAATTCCAAAGGTAACTCCATGACCTCATCTTGGAAAGTATCACTTCTAAATCCCAATAAGATTACAGCAAGGATCTAGCCCTAGTGGGAAACAGATAAAGCAAACAACAGAAAGAAATTTAAAATAAAAAGAGTTTATAAGTTTGAAATAATACCAAAACTTTTTTGCAAAAAGCAATTTCAATTTTAATGCCAATTTGTAATGATGTAACCTCTCATGTTTAGACAATAAGTCATTGGTGATAGATTGATGAGTTTATATAGAGAGTTTGCACTTATTTCTTTATCCATTTTTAATATGAGTTTAAGTCTGACTTGGAAGTTAGTGCTGAAAACTTCAGCCAGTATTTCAGATGAAAAGCATTATCTTTGAAGGTAAAATGAATTAACCCGCATTACATGAGTGTTTTAATGTTTTAAACATTCAGTGGTTAACTCTAGGAGAAAAAAACCACTGAATTTAATTTCTCAAGAGGATGTTTATGTATAGTTGGTTTAACATGTGTATAAATAAGATTCCATGAATATGCATAAATATTATTACTTTATAAAATATAGACAGATATACTGTTTCTCCAATTTCCTGCAGTTTCAGAACCACAGCTCTATGATGAATTAACTGTCATATTTAATCTATATAATCATCAGTTACAAAGGCTTTAAAAGGTGTTCTTTTGTGAAAAAATATTACAAAATTGTCTTGATTTTAGTTCAGAAATGTTGCAGGAGAAAATTTAGATTTTATATTTAAAAATATAATCTACATCACATTTCCTCAAACTAAATGAAAAAGTGAAATATGGAAAAATATCAAAGACTTGGTAGAGGAGGGGAAGATTCAAAACAGCATGAAATGATTAATACTTAGCTGATTGCATTTATTAACATGCACTTTCTTTTATTTTTAAGATTTTATTTATTTGACAGAGAGAAACACAGCAAGAGAGGGAACAAAAGCAAGGGGAGTGAGAGAGAGGGAGAAGGAGGCTTCCTGACCTGAGCTGAAGACAGATGCTTAAGGAGTGAGCCACCCAGGCGCCCCTAACATGCACTTTCTAAAAATAATGACATTTTATAGTACTTTTAGGTTGGCATTACTATAATTTTTTGTTTGCATAATTCAATGAATAGCCTCTAATATCAAAATGTGTAAATCTGTCATGATGATTTCTTTTGTTTTATTTTTAGATTCTCTTAATGTCCAACTTTGAATCACTTTCTTCTTTCTTTATCCATCCTGTTGGATGTGTTGACTGAAATATCTCTCTACTAGAGATATTGAGTAGGTGGTTGGGTATATGAGTATGAAATTTGGAATAAAAGTCTCAATTGGAACTATAGATATTTCAAGGTCACCCACAAAAAGATTATTTTTGAAGCCATAAGACTATGAAATCAGTAAGTAACTGAGTGATGATAGAGGGCCAAGACATAGGCCCTGCAGCATTATGAAATCAGGGATCTGGGACAAGAGGAAGGGCGTGTGCAGGAGACCTGAGAAGGAATGAGCAGTGAGAAAAGACATAAAAGACATGATGTCTTTTTTTTTAATTTTTTTAAATTTTAATTTAATTTTTTTCAGAGTTTCAAAAAAATAAAGAAAGAAAGAATAACTGAATAAAAACTTACAATTTTTACAGGCTAAAAAAAAAAAAAAAGACATGGTGTCCTGGAAGTTCAGATGTAGAGAACAATCCATTTTTTCAAAAGTTACTGACAGATTGGCAATGTGCTAATGGACTAAGAATAATCATTTTGTATTATAGAAGTCATTAGTAATCTTGACAAAAAACAGACTTGGTGAATACTTGGAGCAAAATCAAGAATCAAGAATGGAGTAGGACTGAGGTAGAATTGGGAAGGAGGAATGGAAAAAGGAAATATAAACAACACTTTTGAAGAGTTTTGCTGTAAAGTGGATGAAGGAAATGGAACCATAAATGCTGGGGAACTGGTGGGGTCATGAAAAGTTTTTGTAAAATGATAGAGCTATCAGTATAATTTTATATTAATGAAGAGAGAAAGAGAGAGGGAGAGAAAGGAGAGGGAAAAGAGGAGAGACAAAGGGGGGGAACAGAAAGAGAGAGAATGGATTATGTATAATACAGAACAGTAAAAAAACTGCCACAGTAACATGCTTAGGAAAGCAAGTAAGGATAAGATCTAGAATGAAGGAATGGGATTTGGGGAGATGAATGGATAATTTATATCTATGATGCCAGGTGGGGAGGCAGATAATGTGAGTACAGATAGGTGGTAGGGGAGATGGGTGGCGGGTGGTGTTGTAAATCTATGGAAGTTCTCTTCTGATGCTTAAATTTTGCCAAAGAAGTGTGAAAAAGTATCACTGGCTCAGAGTGAATTTGGGGATGAGACTCTTGGAATTTTGAGGACAGAAAAAAAGGTGTGATAGAGTCATCTGGGGAGAGGAAGAGAAAATAGATTAGTGAAGTAGAAAGTGCTCACTTCATTTTTATTAATTAATTAACTAATTAATTAATAAGATTTTATTTATTTGAGAGAGAGTAAGAGAGAGTGAGAGAGAGGGCCTGAGCAGGGAGAAGGAGCAGAGGCATAGAGAAAAGCAGACTCCTGAGCAGGGAGCCTGATGCAGGACTCAATCCCAGGACCCTGGAATCATGACCTGAGCTGAAAGCAGATGCTTAACCAACTGAGCCACCCAGGTGCCTGAAAGTGATCACTTCAGTTGATTAAGGACATATTGTGAATGTGTAGCAGTAAAGGTCATGAAATTAAAATAAGAACAGCACAATTGAGAGATTTTCTCTTAATCATGGATGGAAGGTCAGAGGAGGTATAGAACTGGATTCAACAAGGGTTGTGTTTTTGCCAAGAAAGTATAATAAAGTGTGACAAGTGAAGCAAGTCAAGGGTATAAGAAAGGTGATTATTATGTTAAACCATGGAATTCAAGCTAAATGAAAAGGAGAGAGAAGATATCAAGATAAGGAATGGTGAAAAGTAAGAAAATCAATGGACTGGAGATCTTAGTCTGTTCTCAGTATTTTGGAGTCAGTATATTATTATAGGAAATGAGATAGAATGATAGAAATTGGTGGCCAGCAAATGGGAGTTGTAAAATTGATATGGCAAAGAAATTGCAGTTACTGGCATTGACAAAAAATGACACATGGGGGTGAACATGGAAGGTGGTAATGTGGAAGTATAGAGGACTGGATCACTGTAGGAGAGCAATGACTGGAAATGAGAGAAATGGAGGAAAAGCAACAATATAAATCTTGAACCCACAAGAATATACACAGGAGTGATGTTAGAGATGGATAATGAGCTGCAATCTAGGTCATGGAAAAATATAAAGAAGACACTGGGAAAAATGTGAGGGAACTACATGCAGCAAAAAGTACAGTTTGTGGAGATATAAGTGGATAATATGATATTTAAAGGAGGCTTACTTTTTAGGGAGAAGGAAGGAAGAATGGCCTGAGAGCAGCAATGAACAGCAAAGACATCTACTTCATTTCCAGGCCCCACTGGACAAGCACAGTGGTAGTAACAAAAGGCAACACTGGAGAAAGCTGTTGGGGAACTAGGACCTTAAGGAAGAACTAGTTGTTTTAGAGACAGATTGAGGAGAGAACATTCTGGAAAGATGTGGAGGATAAAGGGGATTTCTCTAATTCTGGACTCTGTGTGTGTGTGTGTGTGTGTGTGTGTGTGTTTTAAGATTTTATTTATTTATTTGACAGAGAGAGACCACAAGTAGGCAGAGAGGCAGGCAGAGAGAGGAGGAAGCAGGCTCCCTGCTGAGCAGAGAGCCAGATATGGGACTCGATCCCAGGACCCTGAGATCATGACCTGAGCCAAAGGCAGAGGCTTTAACCCACTGAGCCACCCAGGCGCTCTGGACTGTGTGTTCTAAAGGATACACTAGAAAGGATTTAAGAGAGCCAAGGGGTGGGAAAGTGGATGAAGAGGCTAGCATACAGAAAGTGAGAGTTGTCCCCTTTATCTGGGGCTCCTTGAGGTAACTAAATGTAAAAAAAAGGCCTAAAAATTTGAAGAGATTAATGCTCCTGCTGACTGAATTGTGATTTGGGTGTTGTTAGGCAAGAAGGAGGGATAAGTGATGCCCTTTTCCTGGTGATGGAGTTGAGGAGGTTGGGGAAGATGGACTGGGAGTCCCAGTGGGGGTAGACCCTCTTCTGACTGTAGATTAACCATTATGAACATGCAGGGATTATAAGCGGGATGTCTACAGAGGAGTTCCTTGCTTCTATTTTGGCCTCCACTGGGCAGGTTGCATGTTTACTGACAGTGTCCTAACTCCCACTGAAACCCTAGGTGTGCAGTTATGAAACTTTGGGAAAATCAGTTGTTACTCTGAGTATGTGGGCCCCTAAAAATGAGTACAGAAAGCCAAAGGGGCTTGATCTTAGATGTAACATGCATATTTCTTCTTGGCCTATTATTGCTGAATAATTGAACTATGGGATAGTTTTTTAAAAATTCATTAATTTTCTTAGTAGCCACAATTTAAAAAAAGTCCCCAAACTACTACTGTATTTAGGGGGTTCATGGAAAGAGCTCCTTTGGGGAGGACACTTAGGAGCCCTTGTTCCCTGGTGCTGGGGCCATGTGGAGATGCTTGGCAGAGTTCATGGATAAAGTCAGCTACATGTTCATGAACTTTTTTCTGAAATGAAGGAGAGGATATTTTCCTGGGTACTGAAAGACTATTTCCCTACTAAAAAATTGGTAGTGTAGTTGAAATGTGATTTCCTGGCTTCTTTCTCTACTTTAACAGTACCCCTGCCTAACCAAAGAAAAAACTCTTGGAAAGTTACATTTGCTACTGCTGTGAATTCCCATCTCTATTCCATTTTTTAAAACTACTTCCCCAAATAATATATAGTTTATTTCAACTGTATGTATTTTCTCAACATCATCCTGTAACTATCTCAAATGCTGAACTAAGCAGAGATGTTTTTGTTTTGTTTCTTACAATATACTCAGTAAAGATTTTATTGTGAACAAATTTCACTACATCCAATTATAATCCATGCAAAATATTTCAGCTGTTAGATAAAGAGTATCTAAAAAAAAAAAAAAACAAAAAACACCAACTCCTTTTTTTTAAAGTAATCTCTCCACCCAATGTGGGGCTCAAACTCATGATCAAGAGTCCTGTAGCCTACTGATTAAGCCAGCCAGGTGCCCATTAACATCCTTTTTAGATTTCATCTTTAAGTGATCTTTACATCTTTACTAACATATAGTAATTTCCCGTAATATTTCTAAATGCTCATGTGTTGAGTATTGGCTTCACATATTATCAAATCCTGGATCTTCATTATCTTGGGAATAACTACAACACAATGATAAAATAAACATTTTTGTACTTAGAATTAATAAGTTTTCTAAATAATAATGATGTATATACAACATCCCTTTTGGACTTTTGGAAATAGTAATGTGATAAAAGGACATTTTGTGGTTGTTCACATTTATTTTTTAACATTCCTCGAGATTGAGCTATATTTTTTAATCTCAGTTTACAGAGGGAGAAACTGAAGAATTGGGCAACTAAATAATTCATCCAGATTCACTGGATTATTCATCCATTGTTGAAGAAGTTGTAAAACAGATCTGAGCTCAATATACAAACCTCAAAGTCTATTCATGAATGCAAGATACTTGCCTGTGCTCAAACTAAAGATTACAAGTAGTTTGTTATTTGCATTTTAATTTAATTCTGTTCATGTAATACTAACTAAAGACATTATGTAATACTAATTAAAAGGTTTTGTGTGCATTTTATGTCCCTGTGGCTGATGGATTATCATATATGACTCCTATAAGCCTCATTGCACTATAGTGTGGGGATAACCTCTATTTTATAAGAAGCAAAAAATAATTATTTGTCCAAAGTTGCGTTCCTGTTAAGTGGAATAGCTGAGACTCAAACCTAGTCAGACTCCAGACCCCGCAATGTTAGCCGAGAGTTCAACAACTTCAGAGAATATCCAGGTTGTAACAAATAGATTTTTTTCAGGGTCTAATGTCTGAAATTTTATAGTCTCTATAGACAATTATATAACCTCAGCACAGTAGCTCTACAGCGATCAAATTGGTCAGCTGTCAGTTTCTTAAATTCAAAAGAATTTTTTTGGTGGTTTTGTGCAAAATTCTAAAGTTAAAATAAAATGCCTACTTTGCACAAAAGCACCAGAACATTCCCTGTTTTCTCCATTAGTTTTATCCTAGTGAACATTGTACTATTCCTAACAATTTGATGAAGGTGATGAAGTGAATTAGTCCTCCAGATTGTGAAGGCTTGTGGACTTATGCCCTTTTGGAAGCATTTTTTGTCCCAGGAATGTCAAAGCTGGCAACTTTTTGATGGCAGTTTGTTTCTCCATCTGTCCCATACATTTAGAACAGTTATGAAGTAAAGAATGGATTTCATACCATGCAAGTAGGTCTTTCTTTTTTGTGTTGCCAATCTGATTTCTCAAGGGAAAACCTGTGTGTTGGGCTTCTTTGGCCAGGTGAAATTGTTACATTTTTTAACAAATCTTAAGGAAGCTTAAAAGTGACAGACGGATAAATGAAGTCTAAATATCAGTATTTCTTTTATGAGTTGGTATAGATTAGGCTATGCTCGGTGACAAATACATTTAGCAGCTTGATAGGCAAAGTACACTGCAGGTGCCACAATAAAGCATCTTCCTTACAGACTGCACCTTGAATGACGGATCCAGAATGACGGAGTACAAAACTGCCAGGGCTTGTGAATGCCAGAGAGCTTTTCATGCCTTAGCCCAGAAGTGATACAGGCCACTTCTCCTCACAGTTCCCTGTGAGGTCTCAAGGTCCCATCTAACGTGTGGAAACAGAAAATGGGAAATAAAACAAGATAACTGGCTGTGGTGAGCATTAGTAATCTCTACCACAGCTGACAGCCATCTTTAATCAAAAATGTGTCTTTCAATATTCTAGCCTTTTTGACAATGCAGATGATTCAATCTGATATATCACCCAGATGAGTAATGTAGCTTTGGGTTGTTTTACTTTACTAATTTACTTTGAAAGAGAAATGAAATCCACTTTTTGGGAATTAATTTACCCAAGTTTTTGCCTTTTATGTTTGGAAAGATTGTTTATGTAATATTGTAATCTGTAATATTGTAATTAATGTTGCATAATTTCCTCAATCAAGACTTAACTAG
This sequence comes from Spilogale gracilis, assembly GCA_004023965.1. Lineage (NCBI taxonomy): Eukaryota > Metazoa > Chordata > Mammalia > Carnivora > Mephitidae > Spilogale > Spilogale gracilis. Next base: position 212,810 of record PITA01000645.1, on the reverse strand, counting down.
AAGAAAATGTATGCATTCCTAGTTTTCTCTAAAATGTTGTCTTCTCAAACATCTGAAGCATTTCAGGAGTTTTAAGGACCTCTGAACATGTTATGTGTCTCTGGCCGAGTGACTTACGTTCATGAAGACATATATCCTTAAATAGATGCAGAGAAAGTGGCAACATCTCTTACAGAGTTGTATTAATTGAGAAAAATCCATGTAAAGACCTAAATGTGAGACAGGAAACCATCTAAGTCTTGGAGGAGAACATAGGCAGCAACCTCTTTGACCTCTGCCATAGCAACTTCTTGCCAGGTACGTCTTCAGAAGCAAGGGAAACAAAAGCAAAAATCAACTACAGGGATTTCATTAAAATAAAGCTTTTGCACCATAAAAGAAACAATCAATGAAACTAAAAGGCAGCCTTCAGAATGGGAGAAGATACGTGCAGGTGACATATCTGATAAAAGATTAGTATCCAAAATCTATAAAGAACTTATCAAACTCAACATCTCCAGAAACAAATAATCCAGTTACAAAATGGGCAGAAGACATGAATAGACATTTTTCCAAAGAAGACATACAGATGGTTAACAGACACATGGAAATGTGTTCAACATTGTTCCTCATCAGCGGAATACAAATCAAAACTACAGTGAGATATCACCTCATGCCCATCAGAATGGCTAAAGTTAACAACACAGGAAACAACAGATGTTGGCAAGGACACAGAGGAAGGGGAACCCCCTTACACTGTTGGTGGGAATGCAAACTGGAGCAGTCACACTGGAGAACAATGTGGAGTTTCCTCAAAAAGTTAAAAATCTACCTTATGAACCAGTAATGGCACTACTAAGTATTTACCCAGATGATACAAAAATACTGATTTAAAGAAAAATGTGCACCCCAATGTTCATAGCAGCACTATCAACAATAGACAAATTATGAAAAGAGCCCAAATATACATTGCCTGATGAATGGATAAAGAAGGTTTGGTATCTATATACACTAGGATATTACTCAGTCATCAAAAAGAATGAAGTCTTGCCATTTGCAATGGCGTGGATAGAGCTAGAGAGTATTGTGGTAAGCAAAATAAGTCAGAGAATGACAAAACCATATGACTTCACTCATATGTGGAATTTAAAAAACAAAACAGATGAATATGGGGGAAAAATGAGAAAGGCAAACCATTAAAACAGACTCTTAACTGTAGAGAATAAACCTAGGGTTGTAGGAAGGGAAGTGGGTGGGGAATGTGCTAAATGGATGATGAGTATTAAGGAGCAGTCTTATTGTATTGTGATGATCACGAGGTGTTGTATGTAAGTGATGAATCACTAAATTCTACTCCTGAAACTAATATTACCCTAAATGTTAACTAACTGGAATTTAAATAAAAACTTGAAATTATAATAAATAAATAAATAAATAAATAAATAAGATAATGCTTTAAAAAAAGTATAATAATTCTTGGCGTTTCCTAAACTTCAGTGATGTTAACTGGTGTTACATAGAGCTGGAAAAGTGTTAATTATGTCTATGTCAGGTTTGAGCCAAACCCAGGTGTATATATCCACTTGTTATCTATAGATGTCCCAAATGCTAAAATTCTATTAAAGTCTTTCCATAAATTATTGTTAACAAACCTTTAGAACTCATTAAATGAAATTCTAACACATCTGATAGTTTGTTTTTAATGTCTTTGATGATTTCTCCTGCTCTTCTGTGATTTTTAACATTAAAACTCTTTCTGTGGACTTAATTTCCACAAAGAACATATAAATCCAGAAAAGTATAATTTTAAGTATAATTGTTGTAGATCTATAAAATTTAGAGAATAATAAATGTTATATAATTTTCAATTTTCAGTAGTCTTTTAACTTAATGTTTAGGGTTGTATTATGGGTTGCATTGTGTCTGTCTCAAAACTTACATACTGGAGTCTTAATCCCCAATACCTAAGAATGTGATCTTATTTGGAAGTAGAGTCACTACAGATTTAATTAGTTAAGAAGAGGTCATACTGGAAGAGGGTGGGCTCCTAATCCAGTATGAATTGGTGTCCTTGCAAGAAGAGGAAATTTTGACACAGGGACAACATACACAGTGAAGATGATATGAAGACACAGAGGAATATTATCTACAAGCCAAGGGATGTCTGAGGTCACCACTCTGAGAAGAAATCAACCCTGCCAATAGCTCAGTCTTAGACTTCTAGGCTCCAGAACTGTGAAACAATAAATTTCTGTCATTTAAGCCATCCAGTTTATGGTACTTTGTCATGCTAGCCCTAGAAAACATAGGCAGGTTGTCGCACATTTCAATCTTACGTGTATCTTAAATGCCACTAGAAATGATTAGTATTAAAAAAAAGAAATTATCAATATTGATTTACATTTCCAGCACCTTATGAGGAAATCTTGCAGTACAGGCATAATCTGAGATACTTTACCTCAGCTACATAACTTGCCCAGATATTAAATTATAAAACTCTTAAGCAAGCTATGTGACGAGATTAGCAAAAATGTATTTTTTTAATAGAAGGAGTTTCTTACCTCCAACTGTTTAGGGCATTATGTTTTGCAAGCTAATCTGTGTAACTCTGCTCCTGAGATAGATGTGGGGAAGATGTGCACATCTTTGCACTCTTTGTTGCATGGTGGTCAGCAAAGATTAATTGCTCATCCTCAAACTAGTGGAGATATAAATGCCTTTTGTTGGCTGTGGGAGGTTTTTGTCATGTCAATGGATCTTTCAGTGCATCTCGTTTATGTAAACTAAATTTATCTCTAGCCTTTGGACATCAGAAGGCAGAAGAACATGTGGCACCATAAATAGGTATCGCTTCGGCTATACAGTAATATCTTAGCTCTTTAGAATTTAGTGTCTATGTGCATTTCATATAACAACAGTTTCTTGGGTCTTTATTACAGTGATTCCTGATTTTTTCAAATGATTTTTTTGTGAGTATATAGATAGTTGAAGCTCATGATAAATAATACTTGAAATCCTTCAGCCATGCTTCTAATAAAGGCACTGAGGATTTGTTTTCAGAGCTAAAACTGCTGATACTGTGGCTCTAAACCTGAACTTGAAACACAAATAAAATTTCTCTTTTCAGTTTGCTCCATCCTCCTCTCTTCTACTTTTCTCCCATTTATATTGTGGCAATGAACACTTGATGTCATAAAATATTCCCCTAGGAGCAATTGAATGTGTGTCTAACTGGGAAGAGGATGTGTAGACTCTAAATCAAGTTTATTTTACCCAGGAGGTGCTACTGTAATGTTTGTGAGGCCAGATTACACAAGGCAGAGATCAAACTTGGGAGCGAACCTCTCTCATCATTACCTTTGTGATTGCCAATTTGAATCTTTTCCTTTTTTTTTTCTTTGATGAGAAGCTTTTAATTTTCTCATTTTTGTGCCCTGAAGTGGAATCCTACAAATATAAAATTTCTTTTTACAAAATGGACAGTTGTAAAAATAAAAATCCTAATGATATTCATTGTCTCTGACGAGGAGAATCTGATTCTCCTTCACCTGCCAACCCTAGTTTAATGTCTCCAGTGCTATGTCGTCAAATTGTTATATATTCATTTTGACCTTATGAGCATCAACCCTATCTTATTTTATTTGGATATTGTTTTTCATCTCCCAGAATGGAAATAATTCTTTCATGTCACTCAAATGTGCTTTAGCTTTGATGATGAAACCTCCAGGGTATGTGTTGAATAACATTGTGTCTCCTCTCTAAGTTCAAAGACTTGTGAGAAACATGAATATATGACGATTATGAATTAATTTTGAGCCAGCTGCTGTTCTGGTCTATGTAACATGATTTACCTTTGGTTCATTGCTTTTAAGCTTTAAGCTAAGATTCATTTCTGTATTCCATTATGTAAAGTTATTCTAGTGTCATGATTGTAAAAATTAATGTATTATAGACACTTGCTATCATAATTCCATTATTTTTTATAAGCATAGATTGAATCTCAGAGAACTGTTCATGATAGTCTATTATCAGGAGTAGAGAGTGACCTTGAACTCTGACTTACTTTTCCATACACATTGCACCAACATCACCATATCCCACTCTGCTTCAAAACGCTACTAGTGAGGTGTGATGGCTCTGCTGCTTCAATTCACTGTTTTCAGTTCACCTAACAACTTGGAAGAAATATCCGTTGACCGTAGTAGTTGGCTTTTGAAAGTTTTTCAACTGTAATGAAAAATTGGCTCTTCTAACTTGAGCCAATTTTCCCATTAGTATCTCTTCTGAGTCATTTATAAGATCGTTCTATTGCCTCTGGGATTATTCTTGGAAGAAACTTTCTCTAATTAATTTTCAGTCCTCTAGTTCTGTCACATAAGGTTCAGCACATATGTATAACGGCACATAATAGGCCCTCAGTAAATATTATTTCCTTTTCTGCTTTCTCTTCAGTAACTTAAAACATTCTTATTTATGTTTTTTCCTCTATTTTCCCCTTTGGTTTAAAATTCAGATTCCTAACATTGTGAAAACAAAGAATACAATTCCTATCCTCCTCTCCATTTTCATTTTGAAGGTCCATATCATATAGATATATGAGACAGAGAGAGAGAGAGAGAGAGAGAGAGAGAGAGAGAGGTATCTCATCCTATAGCTATTTCTCTGACCTTTGCTTCTTTGTATTCCTGTTATCTCTCTCATGTGAAAAATATGTTAGGGTTTAGTCAAGCCTCTTATCTTTTCTGTCATTTTTTATTCTTTGAAAACATCTTCTTTTGGTAAATGATTGCCAAATCTACTAACCTGATCTGGGCTTCAGTTCTATATCTTTTCAACTCTTTGCTTGGCTAATTATTATTATCTTGAAATCATGTCAAATTCTCTGTGCTTAAACACTTCCTTCATAACTGCCCTTACTTTTGGGTAACGGTCCTATTTCTATTTTTGATATATCTATTCTTTATCAGATTTAACATTTCCTTTGCAGATTCAGCCCCCACAAGCTAGAGTTGACTATGATTTATCTATTTCTTTTATTCATTTCTTTTTCTTTCTCACTGCTGCCATTATTTCAATTGCCAAAACTTTAATTAGCCACTTGGACTGTTCTTGCCTTCAGTCTCCTTCCCTATTTGAATTCTTCTGATATACTGCTGGTATTTCCAACCCAAAAATTCAAGTGTGTACTTTCTTTAGTCAGATATACTTAATGGTTTTTCATTGTCACTATAAAATATAAAATCTTTAGATTTTCAGTGAAGACTCTTGCAATCTGTCCTTAAAACCCATTTGTACTTCATCTTCTACTATTTCTCTTTACAGATTGCTCAAACTGATCAAAATGCCGTGATCTGAACTTTGAAAATTTGATTCTATGTGTGTAAGGAGAGTTAAAATATATCTGTATCATATGTCTACTTATAATCATAAGACTCCTCTTATATATACATTGAGATTTGATGTTGAGAAAATTTAAAATGCTACAGAGGTTAGTGTAAGTGATAAATGACAATAAATTTGGTTGTATTATATTTTTTCTTGACAAAGCTGAACTTATTTACTAATGTACTAATGTCTGAAAACTTGTTCTAGGTTTTCTGTGATCTTTGTGATCAAACTGGAATCTCCCTTTTGTAATTTTGGCAACATTAAAAATTTATGATTATTTTTAGGTTCTAAACTTAATTTTCAACAAGATGTTTGTTTTCATTGCTAAAAATTATTGTTTTGAAGGCACCTGAAAAATATTGTTAACTAATATGGGCTATAAAATCATAATCATGGTGATAAGGATGCAGCCTTATATAGAGCATACAAATTCTTAATGTAACTTACAGGACTGAATTGTATTTTTCCCTTGTAAAAAAAATACACTAAGATAAATAAGACAGTTGAGAAAACTTAGTTCAAGTAATTTTTTTGAAATTATTAAGTAATTTTTTATAAGTAATGTTAAAGCCAAGATGTAATTCTCAGAACTAGGTGCTTAAACAATGTCAACCCCAGACACACATCACTGGAAAGCTTTCCACAGCAGGAACATATGGACTCTTGCAACAGATAGTTGAATTCAAAACCCCCAAATGAGGGGTGCCTGGGTGGCTCAGTGGGTTAAAGCCTCTGCCTTCAGCTCAGGTCATGATCTCAGAGTCCTGGGATCAAGCCCCACATTGGGCTCTCTGTTCAGCAGGGAGTCTGCTTCCCCCCCTCTCTCTGCCTCCCGCTCTGCCTACCTGTGATCTGTTCCTATCTCTCTGTGTCAAATAAATAAATAAAATCTTTAAAAAAACCACATGGTATTTATGAGCTATATGTTTTGGGGAAAATTAGTTAATATTTTCAAGCCTCAGCTTTCTCATCTACAAATGAGATATACAATAATGACTGCAGCATTGATTTTTTGTGTGGATGAGTGGAATAACAAAAATTAAGTACCTAGTACCATGTCTAACTCATAGTAGGTACTCAATAAATAACCTATCATTAGGAAGACTGGTAATAATAGTCAACAATAAATATATTTTTGTTTGCCCTCTTTCTTTAGTTGGAGAAATTTTTTTAAAAGTCAGGTGAGAAAGCAGAGGGGATAATTTATATCAAACTTGAGGGTTCTATGGCCACCTCTTTTTAATGCTTTAATCCTTCAGATTTCTGGAGTGGTAAAGAGAGAGTTTGGTCTGATATTCTCATGCATATAATCATCATGATACTATGAACGTCTACAATCTACAATCTTGGCTCAAAGAGGTACATTTTGGGGAAAAAAACTTACGTGTGCCCCCAAAACCTCTTCTTCAGCAACCTTTCACTTATTCCCGGTTGGCCTCCCTACCATCAATGTACCAACTCATAGCCCAAGTATATGTGTGAGTGTCATAGGAAATTTGAAAATTTGAAAAAAATAACCAGATTCTGCTCATGCTTTGAGCACATCTCAGGAAATACAGGTTATAGAAAAGGTTTTACTCAATACTTAATTCTGACATAAATAATCATAGCAAGGGGATTTATGTTCATGAAGAAATGATGAAACTTCCTCAAACAGTTTAAACATCTTAAACTCTAAAGACTGTCTTAGCATTAAATGCACTAGCTAAAAAAACCATGCAAATAAAATTCCAGTGTTATTTACACAGTAACTACAATAGATATAAAACTGTTTTTTCCATAGCAGTGTCAAGAAAATTTTGGTTACCATTCTTGCAAAAAGTCCTTTAGACCTCCACATCTATTTTTAATACACCTTCCAAACACTACTACAAAGGGTCAAAGTAATTTTTCTAATAACTGTTTCCACCATGTTTAACCTGAGCTCTCTGTTGGTTCTCCAATGCAGTAGTAGACATTGGAGACAACTTAGCCTGGCATTTAAGATCCTGCATATATCTTAGTAATCCATTTTTTCAGCTTTCCTCTTACCTAAGTAAGCACCAGCCTGCACATTTTTTTTTTCTAATTTTATATATATTCTCATCTCTGCATCTTCATTCATGTTTTTATTTCCTTAGGGATTTCTTTAACTGCTGTCTGTATATCTAAATCCTATTATTTACTCAAGGACCAGCCCATATCCCATGTTTTTGAAATTACTTTTGTGCTCAATACAAATTTTTCTCTTCCCTGCAGAATTAATGAACTTTATTTTTTATATTACTTAATATTTATCAGTCTTATGCTATTTTATATCTTATATTCAATTCTTCTCTGTTTATACCACCAGTTCAAGAGGATGGTAACTATATATGGTCAAGTATAAATACTTCAAAAACAATAGATTGTAGAATAATTTATTTTCAGTCTCTAAATAAGGCCTTTTGAGGAGTTTTAAATTTTGATGCAACCTGAGTAAATCATTTTTTAAATAAATCATAGTTTTGATATCTTAGCTAAGAAATGTGTACCTCACCAAGGCCACAAAATTTCCTCCGCTGTTTGCTTCAAGAAGTCTGGACTTTACTTTTATGTTTTACGATCTGTTTAAGGTAATTTTTGTATTATGATTGAAACTCATTTTTTACATATGAATATCTAGTTGCCCCAATGTAATTTTTTGGTAAGACTATCCTTTCTTCACTGAATTGCTTGCATTTTTTTCAAAATCAGGATCCCACAAAAATGAATCTATTTTTGTACTCTATATTCTGTTTCATTAATCTATTTGTCTATCTTGTTGAACACCATACTACCTAAGGTGCAGTAGCTTAATAACAACTGAAATCAGCTAGTTTTTTTTTTTTTAATTTTCAAAAAGGATTTTTATTTATTTATTTGACAGAGAGAAACAGAGCTAGGGAGGGAACACAAGCAGGGGGAGTAAGAGAAGAAGAAGCAGGCTTCCCACTGAGCAGGGAGCCTGATGAAAAGGGGCTCAATTCTGGGACTCTGGGATTGTGACCTGAACCAAAGACAGATGTGTAACAACTGAGCCACCCAGGCACCCCATGAAATCAGCTTGTTATAGTCCTTCAACTTTGTCTTTTTCAGGGTTGTTTTGAGTTATCCTTTGTATTTCCATATGGATTTTGGAAAGTTTGGCAATTTATATTAAAAAACTAAATGGGATTTTGATTGAGATTATACTAAATCTAGAGTTCAGTTTGGGGGAGAATTGACATTTTGAAAATATTAAACCATGAGCCTAGTATATTTCTCTATTTATGACCTGATAATTTCTCTTGGCAATGTTTTGTAATTTTCACTGCATAAATCTTTCATGACTTTTATCAAAATCATCCCTACTTTCATATTTTTGATGCTATAAGTGGTATTAGTGATTAATTTTAATTTGTGATTGTTTATTGCTAATATAAAAATACAATTGATTTTTGCTTATTAATCTTGTGCTTCATTTAACAAATCTTAATAAACTCACTTGTTAGTTCTAGTAGCACTTTTCTAGATTGCTTTGTACATACTACATGCATATTCATGTCATGTGTGAATAGTTAGACTTCTTTCCAATTTGGGTGAATTTTATTTCTCTTCTTGCTTTCTTTCACTTGTGAGACCCTTTGGTACAACATAATAAATAGGAGAGAGTTGATATCCCTGTCTTGTTCCTAAACTTAGGGAGAGAGCATTTAGTTTGTCACCATTAAGTATAACGTTAGCTATAAAGTTTCCTCATAGGTGTCCTTTTTGGGTTAGAAAGTTTCTTCCTATTCCTTCTTTGCCATGAGTTTTTATTTGGAATAGGTATTGGATTTTGTTAAATACTTTATTTGTACTTACTGAGATCACTATATCTTGGATTTGTTTGTTTTAATTTGTTAATGTGGTAAATTACATTGATTGATCTTCAAATCTTAAATCAACTTTGCATTACTAGGATAAATCCTATCTGGTCATGAAGTATTAGTTTTTTATATATTTATTTGATTCACTAATATTTTGTTTAGAATTTTGCATCTATATTCATGAGGAATATTGGTCTGCGGTTTTCTGATTTGGTTATCAACGTAATCCTGGCCTCAAAGAATCAGTTACAAAGTACTAATTCCTCTTCAATTTTCTGGAGGAGTCTTTGTGGAATTGAAATTAGTTTTTTCTTTTTCTTTTCTTTTTTTTTTTGATAGAATGTACCGGAGAAACCATGTACTCTTCGAGTTTCTTTGTGTGAATTTTTTGTTGTTATTAAATTCAATTTCAGTTGCTCTAAAAGACATAATTCAGGTTATCTATTTCTTCTTGAGTTAGCTTGAGTGAGCAAGGTAAAGTAACTTGTATCTTTCAAGGAGTATGTCCATTTTATTTAAGCTATTGTAGTTACTAGCATATAGTTGTTCATAATCTCTTACTGTCCTTTAATATTTATAGTACTTGTATTGATGTCACCTGTCTTAGTCCTGGTGGTGCTCATTTGTGTCTTTTCTCTTTTTTCCTGATAACTCAGTCTAGAGGTTTATTATTTTCATTGAATTTATCAAAGAACTAGATTTCAGCTTTTATTTAGTTTCCCTATTGTTTTTATTTTTATGAAATATTCCATTTATTTCCTTTGGTTCTGAATGGCATTTTTTTTCTCTCACTGTTTTACAAATTTTGTTTTGTTGTCTTCTCATTTCATTTCCATTGCTTGCAACAGGACATATACTTTCATCCTTATTTTTATTCTTCTGTATGCAATATGTTTCTACATTCTTTCAGTGAATTTAAGATTTTCTGCTTCTCACTGGTTTTGAGAATTTAATTATGATTTCTGCAGTATAGTTTTCTGCATGTTTCTTATACTTTGGGATTCTTGGATTTGTGTACTTATAATATATTCATAATTCATGTTTAATATTCTTATCTATCTGTTATTAACATTTGTGTCAGTTCTGGGTTGTTTTTGATTGATAAACCTCATTCTGGGTCATATCTGTTGCTACCTAGTAATTCTTATTGGATGCTAAATGTGAATTTTATTCTGTTTGGTGCTGAATATTTTTGTATTACCACAACTGTTGTTGAGCTTTGTTTTAGAATGAAGGGAAATTACATGAAAAAAAGTTAATTTTTTGTTTTGCTTTTAATATTAGTTAGACAAGACTAGAATAGTTATTCACCTATGGCTAATTATTCCCCACTATTGAATCAAGACCATTTTGTGTATTCTACCTAGGGACCCATGAATATTGAGGTTTTCCAATCCAGTTAGTGAGAACAGGTATGATTCCTTCCCCTGTATGAATGCTGAGCAATGTTGTCTCTAACTTTTTTGGTAATTTTTTCCCTCTGACTTGGATAGTTTTCTCACATAGATTTGTTGGTCACTACTCAACTAGATACTCAAGATGGACCCTCTTCAAAACTAGATCTCTCTTTCTCTCTCTCTCTCTCTCTCTCTCTCTCTGACTCTCCTCTTTCCTCTCTGATACCTCTTCCTAGAAACTCTAGCTGCCTTGTTCTCCCCAGAATTTCAGCTCTGTTTTCTCACCTAAAATAGTTTTCCAGTATCTATCTGGATTCCTTCCTGCATTGTGACCTTAAAAGTCTCCCAAATTAACATGTGGGACAATTGAAGGTCTCATTTGTTTGTTTCCCCTTTTGTAGAGATCAGTGTTTTTCCTTGACTGATGTGTAGTGACTTATAAACTCTTCCTCATATGCTTTGTCCATTTTTGGTTGTTTCAGGAAACAGGGTAGATTTAGACTCTTACTACATCTTGGTCAGAATTGGGAATCTAAAATAGTTTTTAGACTAAGCATCCCTTAAAAAATGAAATACACATTGTTATCATTCTGTCTGAAGTTTACTCACACTGGAAAAATACCAGGGTTCTTTCTTGTTAAAGGAAAAATGGTAAACTATTTTTTCTTAAAAACCTTGAAAATAATTGCAGTCTCATACCCGTGGCCTAAAAGAAATCAGGGTGGAGCAAATGAGAATCAGGCAACAGGCTAATGATGAAAATCTTAATATATTTAGTCTGTCTGTCTGTCTCTCTCTCCCTCTCTTTTTTTTGTCTGGTTTTCATGCTAATCTGAATTTGTGCAAGTCCAAATCTACTTGGGATAGAAAGATTCTTCTATCCTTTTAACTCTTGATATGGATAGGATCTAAGATAGGGAAATGTGGAACAGATGAACTAAAATGATAAATGATATGGGTCAAATAGACTATTTGAGGGCATAATCAATTTTTGAGAATTATTTGTGAGCTTACATTAAAATAATTTTATACTACAGAATGTTTCAATTATTAATAAGATGAACATATTCCCACACTTTGAAATGTCAGCTCTTTAGCTGTCTTGGTAGAAGTGCAAGTGATGTGGCTGACAGTTGAAAGCAAAAGGTGATGATAAGGCCAGTGATGGTGGCACAGATAAGATATACCATGGATATGAGGAAGAAATCAAAATGATAAGCATGCTCTGAACCTAACTCCATCGTTTTCTAAAGTAAGAGCTCTTGTGCTGTGGGCATAAGATAAATAAGGTTGAAGGTGTGATGGAATATTGATATCAATATCTTGTTTTGTAGAGTGTGTGTTGCCATATGGTTTCCATTCTGATAATCTGTTCTTGTCTATGGCCATACCACCCTGAACATGCCCAATCTCGTCTGATAATCTGTTCCTGTTCTCATCTGAGAAACCATCATTGTGGATAAATATTTAAATATTTCCTTTGTCCAATTCATTACTTATGTCTGAAAGATCCTGGTTACATTTGCCTGTTTAAGTCAAAAGGGTTGAATTTGGGATATGAAAATTTCAGCCTCAGAGTTTTTCAGAACCATAGAAAAGTGTCTCCCTTTCAGGGATGAGGGGGAGGAAAAGGAATGAGTGCACTGAAATGTCAGCCCAGGCTTTGGACTGTGTAAGGGTAGCCTGCCACATGTGCCGCTTTCCAAGTTTATCCCTCAGACTGAATCTGTGTTTTGAATTATTTTCCCCTCGATGTGTTATTTCTTTTTTCCAAGTTAAACCTTATTTTATTTTCCTTGCTAGGGCCCATTTTATTATTCCAACATTTCCCATTTTAGTATCATCTGCAGAAATCGTTTAGACCCTGTTTACTTCCTTACTGAAGTCTCTGAGACATAGAGTGGGACCAGCCCTGGGTCAGACCATGTGTTCCCTCTTCCACGCAGCCCTCATCATCTTCACTGCCCCACATAAAGGAGAATTTAATATGCTGCAAGATTTCCCTCTGAAAGGTGATTTCTTTTTTTTCTTTTTTTTTTTTTTTTAAGATTTTATTTATTTGACAGAGAGAAACACAGCCAGAGAGGGAACACAAGCAGGGGGAGTGAGAGAGGGAGAAGCAGGCTTCCCGCTGAGCAGGGAGGCAGATGTGGGACTCAATCCCTGGTCTCCGGGATCATGACCTGAGTGAGCTAAAGGCAGTCGCTTAACCAACTGAGCCACCCAGGCGCCCCTGGAAGGTGATTTCTTAGGCTTCTCTTTAACAAAACTGAAGTGGAAAATGGGAAGAATAATAACAATATGTTTGTCTTTGTTGCTTGGGAATAGAACAATCAATGAACATTTATTAATAGTCATTCAGCACATGTCCAGACCTTGGCTAAGTAATATGGGTGATATAAACGGGGGAAAACCTTGTTCCCTTCTTTGAAAAAGATGTAATCTAATTTAGCAAAGCAGACACATATACAAATATATGAATGCAGTACTGAAACAATGAGGACACTGGATGGATGTCTTGGATACACAGCATGGATACACTGACAAGAGATGCAAAATGGAATTGCCCAGAGATTGGAAAATACCCACATGGATCATAAAGCTCCAGAAATATTTGGCAGGCATGGAAGAGCTTATAGGGCAAGTATTTATCTGTAAATTCATACTGTCCTATTCCGCTATTTATTGAGCATCTACTGTATGATTGGAATTCTCCTAGAGTAAAAAAAGTGTGACAGACATAGTCTATGCAATCACTAACCTTTCAGTTGACAAGAAGCAATCACATAGTGTGATAGGAGCTACAAAGGCTTTTCATTCTGGGATGCATTTCCAGGAAGGCAAGGTAAGATCTGGTTGGGTTGGTTGAATTCATAACTTCTTGAATTATTTATTCACTTACTCATCTTGAGTGTTTACTCTGCATAAAAAATTAGACTACACATTATGCAAACATGAAGAAGAATTTGACTCGGACCCTGACATTAAGATTTCGTTGTAATCTAGACAAATATACTGAAAATATATAGTGCAAAGTAGAAAACGATTGCTTTATATTTGGCTTGGCTTACAAGAGTAGCCATACTGGGGGCTTGATGAAAATCTGGCCTCACCGTGTGGGGAGGATGATGCGGAAAACCACCAACCATGCCATCTCTTCATCTGAACTTTCTTTTTTTTTTTAAGATCTTATTTATTTATTTATTTATTTGGCAGCGAGAAACACAGCTAGAGAGGGAACACAAGCAGGGGAGTAAGAGAGGGAGAAGCAAGTTTTCCCGCCAAGCAGTGAGCCTGATGACACAGGGCTTGATCCCGGGATTCTGGGATCATGACTTGACCCAAAGGCAGAGGCTTAACGACTGAGCCACCCAGGTGCCCCTCCATCTGAACTATTTGAATAGCATAGTTAGTAATCTGAAAAGTATGAGAGTGGCAGCAGTAGCTGGAATAATAGTTAGTATATATTCAGCACTTACTCTATGCCAAGCCTGTAGTTAATAATTTTAAATTGCAGAATATCATTTAATCTTCTCTACAATCCCATGAGATAGCTGCTATTATTTTCTGTAATTCACGTAAAGTCATCTGTACCTTAGAAACTAACAAGTCCCTTCCCAGCTAGTAGGGACTGAGCATGGACTCAAATTTAAGAGAGTCTAATCTAAGGTCAAAATTCAAGAAGTAGTCATTGTCATGAAACCAAAAGTCTTTGCACAGTGGCCAAAGGCAATGGTTCTGAACCTCAGGCACACATTAGAAGCACCCAGGAAGCTTAAAAATACCATTGTTTTAATCCAATGTAATCAGAATCTCTATGGGTAGATTTCAGGCATCAGCATTTCTAAAAACTCCCCAGGTGATTCAAACAGCAGCCAGGCTTGAGAACAAATGTCTTTAGCTCTTCCCCAGAGCGGAGGAGAAAAACAAAAACCCGAAAAACAAACAATAAAAATATGTTAATTATATTATATATAATCTCCAGGGTTATGTTCAGAATTCATATGTACATCCATAAGTAAATACTGAGAGCTAAAACCTACCCCAGGAAATACTGGTTTCCCACTCTGTGAATTGTCCTGCTGTAGGCAAAATCCACACAGTTTAAAGAGATTATGATCTTCCACCAAGTGCCCCAAGAAATCAAAATGTCTGTGTCTTCCTTGCCCCAGTGGGTCTGATATAGTTTTGTATATCAGGACTTCATGGTATAGCTACAAATTATCAAAAATACATTTCATTAAGTAGAAAGAATGGCCACTTCATTAATAATATGTGAGGTCTGGAAGACCTAACATCAGATGAAGTTCCTTCAAATAAATACTGAGCTCCCTGTTACAGCCATCCCTTGGTTTCCCTTGCCTTTCCTTGTCACACACCTCAGATACATATATTATATAAGCTCAAGAAAAAAGTTAAAACACATATAAGAGGTTGTGTATAAAAAACAATCTGTCCTGAATGTTATTAATGATCCATAGACAAAATAATATTTCCCTACATCTGATAGCTCTCTTAACTTAGAATTTTAAAACACATCCTTATTTCTTCATTTGACAGATAAAGTGAAAGAGTTATAGTTATACATATTCAGGAATATACTGGAAATGAGGAAGCAGGTGGGAATGTCTCTACATTGGGGCCATCATATGTTAAAGTTTCAACAATTCCTTTTGTGAAACTTTGCTTGGTAGGTCAAAAATTAAAATCTCATTCCTTGATGAAGTTAAGAGATCAGGGATAATTGCAGATAAATATGTTAAATTTATCAAATTATACAAAATATAAAATTTCTTTTAAAATTCAATATCCAGGACACCTGGTTGGCTCAGTTGGTTAAAGGTCTGACTCTTGATTTCAGCTCAGATCATGATCTCAGGGTGGTGAGGTCCAGCCCCATGATGGGCTCCCTGCTGAGTGCGGAGACTGCTTGAGAGTTTCTCATCCTTTCTCCCTCCGCAGCATGTGTGTGTGTGTACTGTCTCAGAAAAAAAAACAAAAACAAAATAAATCTTTAAAAAAATTTAAAAAATTAAATTCCAAGTCAGGCTTAAAATAGTACCTTTCTTTTTAAACAGCCCTATACTCACAGAGTCTACACATTTTCCTAAATGTTACAAATAAATTTTATGTTTTAAAGATGTCAATTAATTCATTCCAGTGAATTACAGGTTTTTAGATCTCAAGCCAATATTTTTACTTGACAATTGAAATTGGTTCCTGGAGTATTATTATTTTAGGCCAACGAAATCTAATGACCTTTCTGCTCTCCAAGTTTCAAGCCACAGATTTCAGGAACAGAGACCAATGAAATATGTATCCTACTTTCCAGCAGGCAAAAGTAGCAAGGAGCTTTTCCTGTGGCTAGTAAAGAGCATGTTTCTTAATAAGAAAATGGCTGAGCACTGTAAGACATCAAGTCATTTCCTGGCCTGTGTTTAAATGTGGCTTTTTATTATTATCTGATACCCTGACTTTGCACCCTTGATAGGTCTGGCCCTCATCTCCATCTGCATTCGAAATCTGCACTTCAACCTCTTTCCTCTACCAGTGAGTTCAGCTCCTCACTTCCCATTTCTGACCCAATATTGAAAGGGGATGGAGAATGTAGGAAATGGGAGCAATAATCTACAAGGAAATTTCCTCAAACGAAGCTGAAAGACATCGTTAATACTCCCGTTTTTAAGCAGGGTTCTGATATCAGTCTCTGTGCCACCAAGTTGTCAATTGTCATTGCTTCTTGTTTACAGTCTCACAATGAGCCCACTCCTTCCTTTCCTGCCTTCAGCCCTTCATAGTTCAGTCCACCACTTCTCTATGTAATCTCCCGCCATGTTTTTCTGTGAAATAAAGGAACTCAGAAACTGAATAAGAGAGGGGAGTGGATGAAGCAGAGATGGTGCATGCATATATATATTCTTCCCCTTCTCCTTTCTTAACCAACTCTGTTTTTTACATTTGACTTCTTATTCTTAAACATTTTGGCTTTATTCTTCCAAGAAGATCTCTAATTTATATCTATTTCCAATTTAAAAACTGGGTGCATGGCAGTAAAGATAGAGAACAAGGGCCATTTATAACTAATGAAAATGATGACTTATACATCAAAAGGAGTGGGTACAGATTTTTCTTCATATATCTTTTAATTAGCCATCAACTTACTGAGTGCTATGGTAATTGCTGTGAGGTATAAATAGAAATAAAATTATCTTACATCAAGATCTTATAGTTTTCTGAAGCTTGTAATATATTCCCATTCAAAAATCAAAGAGAAATAGTGTATTGTAATGGAAAGAGTACTGGAGTAAGCAATAGAAGTCAGAGCTACTCCAACATCACAATTTCCCAGTAGGGACCTGTTATAAATTAAGCTATGCCCCTCACAAATTCATACATGGAAACCCAAATCCCCAAAGCAACTGTATTTGAAAGTGGGATCTTTAAAGAACTAATCAAGGTTAAATGAAGTCATAAGGATGGGGCCTTAATCCAATATGATTTATATCCTTCTAAGGAGAGGAAGAGACACAGAAGAAAGACCATATAAAGACAGCCAGAAGGCAGCAACCTGCAAGTCAAGGAGAGAGGTCTCAGGAGAAAAAACACCACTTCCCAAATACTGTCCTGTTTTTCTCTGACAGTTTTTGGTGGTTTATCCTTGACCTCTTTTCCAGGCAATGTTGTTGGAGTATGTTGGACTCTGCTTCAGGTCTTCTCCTCCCAGTCTTTCCAATAGTTCTAGATGATCTTGCACACACCTATGGCATCAGTAACTGCAGATTTATAGCTGGTGGATCATTATACCCAGATTTCTAGTGCAGATCTTTCTTTTTTTCATTTTTCTTTATAATTTCAGCTTTATGGATGAATAATTGACATAAAATTGTAAAGTATTTATGGTATATATCATGATAATTTGATATATGTATACACCGTGAAAGAATTCTCATCTAGTTAATTAACATATTACCTTACATATTTATCTCTTTCTTTTTTTGATAAGCACATTTAAGTTCTACTCTCTCAGCAAATTTCAGTTACACACTAGTGTTATCAACTACAGTCATCATGTTAGACATTAGATCCTAAGAACTTGCTCAGATTATACCTGAAAATTTCTATCCTTTTACCAACCTCTTCCTATTTCCTCCCAGCCCTTAGTCTGCCACAACCACTTTTCTACCCTGTTTATATGAATTTGACTTTTTTTTAGACTCAACATTTAAGTGACACCATGCAATATTTATCTTTCTCTGTCTGGCTTATTCCACTTAGCATAATGCTTCAAGATCCATCCATGTTATTACAAATGACAGAATTTCTTACTTTCTCATGTTTGAATATTTCATTGTATATATATACACCACAACTTCTTTATCCATTCATCTGTCAATGAACACTTAACATTGTTTCCACACCTTGACTATCAATAATAATGCTGTAATGAACTGGGAGTATAGATATCCATTTGGTATCCTGTTTTCATTTCCCTTGGATGTATACCTAAAAGTGGGATTGCTGGATCATATGGTAGTTGTATTTTTAATTTTTTGAGAAAACTTCATACTGTCTTCCATAGTGGCTGTGACAATTTACATTCCCACCAGTAGTGCAGAAGGGTTCCTCTTTCTCCACATCCTCGCAACATTTATTTCTTGTCTTTTTGATAATAGCCATTGTAACAGGTGTGAGGTGATATCTTGCTGTAGTTTTGCATTTTCCTGATGATTAGTGAAGCCGAGCACCTTTTCATATATCTATTGGTCATTGTATGTCTTTTTTGGAAAGATGTCTGTTCAGGTCCTCTGCCCGTGTTTAAATTGGATAGTTTTGTTTTTTGCTATTGAGTGGATGAGTTCTTTATGGTTTTTTTGGAAAATAACTTCTTATCAGATATAAGATTTGCATATCTTTTCTCTCTAGGTTGAGTCTTAGATCTGTGTAGTTTTTTCCTTGATATCTCTACTGTTTTTCAGCTGCCTGAAACTGAAAATATTCGAAAGCAAACCAAACTTGTGTTTATTTGTTTAAAATGTTTCCTAATTCCTTGGAACTCCCATCTACTCATTATTTTTAAGACCCCCTGGGGGTCATCTCTGATTCCTTTTTCTCCCTCACTCCCCTTAAGCAACCAGTAACAAAGTTTTGTGGACTCATCTTTAAAACTTGGAAATTTCAACCCATAAATCTGTAGTTATGTTGGGAAAACACTAAAATTGGAATTTTACTTTCTTTTCAAATCATTTTTATTTTATTACTAGATCTTTTTATATTTGGATGTTTCTGTATTCCTGACCTTTTCTCCACATAGACTTGCCTGATTTAATAGAATAATGAATTGAATTTGGAAAAGGTTGTGGGGGTTATCTTACAGCAATCTCTTCTCCAGTTATGTGGTTTTCTAGGCTTAACTTGAGCACTTTCAGGAACTTGGCACTCTTTTTTCCTAAAAGAATTCTTTTTAGAGTTGAAAAGGTTTTACTCTTACTACTCTGTGTTACTAACATCTATCTCTTTTGGTCCTAGATATTTTCTCATATGGCAAAACTGGTTGTCCATAAGGCAATAATTCTATTTTTTAGTTAATTCAAACAGTTAAAAATGGACTTAAGTGTTTGTTACTACATTTTTTTCTAACTTATTACATTTTTTCTAAATATTCAATTAATATAATTAACATACACTTAGAATTGTGTACTTCATATCTATGTTCCCCCCACACATGTCCTTTTAATGTCAATATAATATTGTTTTATGTAGATGATATTCCCCACCCAGTGTTTCATATTCTAGACTAAAAATCTTTAGTTCTGAAATGGATCCCATTACTCAGGTTTTGGATTCTGCTATGTTCTGGCTGTTCTCAGGATACACTTTTGTTTGCCAGTGTCTCTCCCAAAGTGAACCTTCCAGAATGAGATACAATGTTGTAAAGCTGGAATCATAATAACAGAACACAGTCCTGAAATTCTCCTGAATTTGATACCCTGCATAGAATGAGAAAGCCACAGGCTTAGGCAATTGTCTGGCTTCTTCTACATCTCTCAGCTATTGAGCTATAATGCTGGGACCAAAACATATCACATAGTGATTTAGCTCAAAATCTACTTTCATGACAAAAATTGGGTTCTAATTTCAAAGATAGGTTCAAATTAAGCTACTGCTAGTTTAGGACTCCCACTTTGTAAGTAGCTTTATGAATCCAAGTGAGAACTTAGCAATCACACTTATTATTTATTCTGATTTGGTTGATCTTGCTGAGATAGTTTTGAATGACTCTGTTGTTCGAAAGAGTGCATTATACCTTTCAGTCAAGTGTGCTTAAAATGTAAAACAGGATAAATCTTATGATGAACATTCTCCTGATCTATAGGACACTATTAATCATTAATACAATGCAGTTATATCTGGCATATATTTGCTCCAAAACTCTATAGATCTAGCCTATTTTAAAAATCCTGCAAAGGTATTATAACTAACTATCAAAATGCTTTGCCTAAATAAATTCCATTATATATGATTTATTACCTTAATCAAACAGTGAAGGAATTTGGTTTACCATTTGTTTTAGTGGGGGAAAAAAGCCACATTATTTTCCTTATTAAAAGACTCTCGGTCTTTTCTTGATATTATTGGCCTTTTCCCTTCATTGCTCCTTTTCTTGTTTAAGGAGTATCTACAAATCTGTTTATAGTATTCCTTTTATTTTTCACAGTCTTGGTTTGTTCTGAACTTTATTCTCATGTGCACTATTTTTAGAGATGGATGCCACTCTTGTTTA
Source organism: Spilogale gracilis (assembly GCA_004023965.1). Taxonomy (NCBI): domain Eukaryota; kingdom Metazoa; phylum Chordata; class Mammalia; order Carnivora; family Mephitidae; genus Spilogale; species Spilogale gracilis. The sequence continues at coordinate 192,417 of PITA01000645.1, read as the reverse complement.
TTTCGTTTTTGATGGTTTTCCATCCATTTGTGATGTGATACATATCTTTGAAAGAATTGCCTTTGATAGACTGATACTTTTTTAATACCTACATTTATTTATACTATCTTAAAAGCAAAGCTCAGGGCTCTGAATTAGAACAGTGTATTATCTCTTGTAGCAATTATGTTAATTCACTGTGTCCTAATCTTCCCCCTTTGGGGTGATGCAGTGAGGGCCAGATGGACCATATATGTACAAGGGAATCTTTTGCACTACAGTATAAGAAGTCCACAATTACGAATGTGGGAGTTCACATAGGTTACACAGTAATTCTCTCTTCCTGAAAAAGGGAGAGAAATCTTTGCTCCCTAATGGTTTAAAATTATTTGAAATGTAAAAAAATGAAGTGTAAACAAATACCAAGGAGGTAAATCTTTTAACTCTCTCTAAGATCTTTCACTATCTATTCATTCATCTTTTAACTAACTAGTCTTTTCTTTTAATCCAGCTTCCAGTTTTCTTTTCTCTGAAAATCCTAACCATACAGAAACATGGAAATATTCATTTCTCTACATTGTCCATGAAATTGCTAATCCTTGTATAAGGACATTGAAATTAAGAAAAAAATACATATACCTTTAATCATAAAATATTTAAATAATCATCAAGCAGATTTTTAATATGAAGAAATAAAGGATAATCAAAGAGAAGAAATATATTGGGTACACGTGGAAAGAGAAAAATAACACAAATTATATTCTTTGTCCAAATGAGATCCTCACCTTCAAGTTTTCCATTTAAGTTGATAAGCATCTTGTGGGGCGCCTGGGTGGCTCAGTGGGTTAAAGCCTCTGCCTTCGGCTCAGGTCATGATCCCAGGGTCCTGGGATCGAGGCCCACATCAGGCTCTCTGCTCAGCAGTGAGCCTGCTTCCTCCTCTCTCTGCCTGCCTCTCTGCCTACTTGTGATCTCTCTCTCTGTGAAATAAATAAATAAAATCTTAAAAAAAAAAAAAAGCATCTTGTGTTTTTAGACAGCAGTTTCTTGTATCTCACAAAGATATGACAATCCAAGTGATCCATAGTAGGCCTGCTTAATGGCCTTATGATACATATGAGATGGAATCCTTCTCTACTTCTCTTCTGCACATTCTTTAGTGCCTTATCAAGTTTATTATGATTTTCTCTACCTTCTAACTATTATATCTATCGCCATTCTCCATACAGGAAACAGAATTTTTTAAAAAATGCCAATATAGTCTTTAAAATGTCTAACAATTTCTCAATATGCTTTAGCCACAGTGGTCTTCTCTAAGATATGTATAACAACAATAAGACAGGATCTTTCCACTTCAAGGTTTCTTATGTTGTTTTTTCTGACTGAAGTGTCAAATGGTAGCCGACCCCATCAAGCCACCCCAAAACGTTTCCAGTTCTCCTCTATCAAGTCAGTAAGTTGTAGCAGATTTGGCTAATTGCCCATCAACAAAAACAACAACAACAAAAATGTGTTTTCTCTTCTGAAACATATAATTGTCTATGGGAAGTAGTGCATTTCCTATCTTTCTTGCAGGTAGGTAGAACCGTGTAACTAGTTCTGGCCAAGTGGATATGAACAGACATGTCATGTGACACTTTGAAGTTTAGATACTAAAGTCCTCCACCATGCTTCTTCATTCCTTCCGCACTTTCTGCATGGTTAGGATTCAAGTACCCTTAAAACAACATGTTGAAAATGTCAGTGACTCCATCAGAATGAGTTCTTGAATATTTGTGTGAGCAAGGATGATCCCACTAAACTGTGTAACTATCCACTGCTTCTGCATGAATAGAAATGATCTACTATACTTACCACAGTGTACATTTTTAGTTCTATTTTTTATGGCAATTAGTCTAACCTTACTATTAAAGATAAGTATTGCCTTCAACTACTCAGCAGGCAGAATAAGTGCCTACAAAGTTTTTATCTCTAGAAGGGGTTGGACAGCAGAACATAAGTAGCATGGGTCATTTATTATTTACTGCAATTAGGAAGACATTCTACACAAACAAGGAGCTTAAGCAAGAATTGGACTACTTTATGAACAGAAATAAAAGGGTAAAGAGTCTAGAAGCTTAAACATTAGGAAACAAGATTCAAAAAGGACATAAGTAACAAAGGTTCATCCAGGGTTCTCATTAACGGAGGAACTCAGCTCTGAGAGATTTAAATTAAAAATTCTTTCTTTCCAGTCAAGTGTGTTACTTTATGTGGCCTCGAGGTAGCTTCCATGGAGAGACATAGGGGCATGGAAGCAAGGAAATAAATAAGTTTTGAGAATTATGTCTAGGAGAAAAATATAAGTTGTGGTTACTGGCACCTGGTACTGAGGAGACAAGTAAATCAGAACCCTACTGTTTTTGAAAGACTTATGTTTCCAAAGAAATGTGAGCCTGGACCAAAGAAATCTTTGACTATTCAAGCCTTACAGCAGCTCCTTAGCTATCAAATTTGTATGTGTAACAAGTAGTGAGTTGTGAAATCTGTGCAGCTTTCAAGAAGGACATACTCTTCAACATCTCCTTTTAGATGTGACTCTGAAGAACAATAGATGAATAACAGAGTTCTTTCCAGATGATAGCATTTAGGTAAATGATGGACTTTACATCACTGCTGTAGTAGAGACCTCCACATTAACTGCCAACTAGAATGCCTTGTTGCTATGAATGAGTGATTGATGTATATCTCATACTCTTCAACATTTTTAATGGTGGTTCTTATTGCTATCCTTGCTCCACCTTATAAGAAATGCATGTGGGGTTGGAGGATGCAAATAATTGACTTTTTATTGGTCATGTCAGGTATTAAATTATGAGAAATCACATCTGGAATGGATTGAAGAGATAGTGAATCTTCTATACAGAGTAACACTTTGTAATGAACACAGCAAATGGAATGGATTTTGAATTGCCTCCTTGGGGATGGGTTACAAAGTAATATTTTTTGGTGAAAGAGACAGATCACATAAGAAATGGGCTGTCTACTGAAAAACGTGTTTCCTCTTCCATATTATGGAGTTTTCATGGGAAGCAAAAGACAAAATTTCCCACACTCTCTTGCATCTAGCTGACCAGTTCTATCCACAGGGTGAGTGAATAAGCCTTGGGTTTCTTCTAAGCCCAGGCCATTAAATGTCCCTGGATTTCTCCTTCACCCTTCATCACTAATTTTTCTCCATTTCAACTAGCTAGAATGGAGACAATTTCCAGGGTGATCTTAGAAGCCATATATTGAAATGGCAGGGCCTCTTTCAATTTAGTTTTGAAAGATGGCATGGGAAGAGGGCTGTTCTGCTGACAAACTCACCTGCCTCAGGTGTTATAAGAGCAAGAACTAGATTTCTGTTGCATTGGAGTGCTTATACATGCATGAGGCTATTTGTTAAATGTTACTTCCTCAGACAACATTCCTATCCACATATTACTCATCTTAAGGCCTGGGCAAATAGAAGATGGTCAGTAACTTTTTCCTGAATGAGCTTTATCTATCTATCTATCTATCTATCTATCTATCTATCTATCATCTATCTATACATGAAGAAACTCCTCATTTGAGTTTTTACTTTCAAAATATTTCTTTACTAAAATTTTACCCATTAAAGTTGATTTACAATTTATATATATTCTTACTCCCTCAAACATTTTCTCTTTGTTATGTATACTCAGTGAGATTGCTGTTATTCTGTCAACTCCCAGTATAATAATCTGTTATGACCTTTTTCTAATTTTATTGTCTCTGGAAAGTTTCTCAAAACCGTTACACACACACACACACACACACACATGCCATAGAGAAGTAGAATTCCTGGAATTAGTGGGAAGTTTCTCAAAACCGTTACACACACACACACACACACACACACACACACACACACGCCATAGAGAAGTAGAATTCCTGGAATTAGTGGGAAGTTTCTCAAAACCGTTACACACACACACACACACACACGCCATAGAGAAGTAGAATTCCTGGAATTAGTGGGGGGAAAAAACCTGGAATTACCCGTTCATTCTTTTATCCTCTGAAGAAAGTTAATGTAGTCTTACATGATGATGTGATGGTCTTTCTTTTAATATGATAAACATTGAAGGTTGTTGACATTTGACTATAAGAATTTACTTGATTCTTTACAAAAATATCTAGGCTCTTTCTCATTTCACTCTTTTGGCTCAAGCTAACAATGAATTGGCTACAGGTATTTGAAAAGGGGTTTCCTTTTTATCCCTAGTTCTGTGTTTGGTTCAATTCATTTCTAGAGTCTAACTCCTTCACCATATGGGCTCAGAACTCTCCTAAGAACTAAAAATATAGGAAATGAACGATATAGAGTGTTATTACATAAAGTACTGACTCATTTTAACTAGGAAACTTGTGAGATTTATTTTTCATTACAGCAGAAAGACTCCTTTCAACAAATCTTCTATTTCAAGCTACATACAAATTATCATGTCCTTATCATCAGAGTTTAAATGATCAAAGTTGACCATAAGGCCACATTCTTGTAATTCACACTTTCAAAAGAAGCAAACCTCAAGTCTCTGATTTTCTCAGTATCTGAAATAATGGTGAGTTTTGAGATGAGGAAGTGGAATGTGTAACAACAAAGCCATTTATGGGATGTACAGGATTTTGATTGCACAACAGAAGCATCATAGAACACAGATTCATTCACTAAGTGCTTTGTGCATGTGTGATTTGTTTAAAGGTTCTATTGAAGAAACTTTCATTATAGTATGACTCAACGAAAGCTCTAAAAATAAGTGTTTCTAAAAACTCTTTCATGGAAACAAAAAAACATTCTTGTATTTTAAGGTGGATATCTTCCAAGAAAAAAAAAAAAAGGTTATTTTCTCAGTAGACCTACAAAGCTAGTCAAGTCATAGATTTACATGAAAATTTACTAAATATAAATATCCCAAATTTTAGCTCTAGAGAATTTTTAGTGAAGTTCTGCAGTAGATGACAAGTTTTCCTAATTTGCTTGGGACTGATCATGATAATTTTAACATTTTCCTTAGTTTGACTAAACTACAGACAGGTTTTTTTCTGACTCTAGGTCAAGACCTCCTTTTCTTAGAGCATTAACTTTAGGAAATTTTTCATTGCAAATTTTCTCTGCATCTTTGAGATAATAAATCTTCTTACAGCCACTTGACAGCTTTACAGCCCAGGAATATCTTTCGGAGGGACCTGAGAGTCATCTCTTTGACAAGTAACCACCAAAAAAAGATAGTACGCTATCTCTTAGTTTTCATGTGGAGGGAGCCCAACTTCAATAAACAACAACTAGCAAACACAGATGGCCTAATCCCACTGATCAATTTCCTTCCTAATGTCCTCCAATACTTTCCTACTGGTTACTCTGGAACTGAAAAACGCTCACATTTGTTACAGTACAGATGAATTTATTCGCTCTCCCCTATTGCAGTAGTTTTGAATAAGGTCTTCTTCCTTGCTCTAGCTCATCTGATGCTTTTTTCCTTTGACAGGACTTTCCCAGAGTTAGGATTAAAAATGCAAGTCCTAGGAACCTTCACACTCTCTGGGACAGTTAGGCTTGTTTCTTGGCACATGCATCAGTTCATTTATTGATAGTTATGATGTCTACTGTTCTCTTAGAAGAGCAGGAGTTGTCAAAGACTATGCTGCTTGTGTGATGGTCTGTGCATCATTATTCTGATGGATATTATTTTTAGGTATTCAATCAATATTTGTAAAATAGAGATCATTCAACAAATATATAAACACGCTAAAGTCATTGCATCATTTGCCCTCATTATTAGATCTATGCAGAATACAAGATGAGCCTGTTCACTTATTTTTTCATTCATTAATATATTCATCTGTGCATTCAACAAATAGATATTGAGAGCCTCTGATTTGTCAGCCTTATAGACTTTGTCCCTGGTCTTTAATAGTTTACAAACTAGAAGAAATAGTAATGATTCAAAAAACAATGAAAGCAAGAACAATCCTTCCTCTCTCTACATCTTTGTCTCTGTCTCTGTCTCTGTCTCTGTCTCTGTCTCTCTCTCTCTCTCTCTCACACACACACACACACACACATACACAATTTAAAATGTATAAGGTCCTCTGGATAAATTTAAAAAGTAATATGAGAGAATACAAAGTAGGTATTGGCCATAATTTCCTACTTTCACTCTTTACAATCTGTTAAAAGTTCTAAAACTCTTTAGAAGACTTGAGATTTTCTTTTTAACATGATTATTCTAATATTATCCTGGATTCAATGAGATTGTCCAATATATTTGTCAGCATACCAAATTGCTAAGAAGGAAAAAACATGTATATTTACTGAGGCTCTGACACGAGCTACCATTAAAAAAAAATTGGCATATGTTGGAAACCATTTTGGTATCTTGATTTTCTAAGATTTATTTATAATATTAAATAGTGAATTTTAAATTCATGTTTTAGAATATGAAGATGAGTCCTTTGAGAGAGGTTATCTTGTGGACTTTCAGACCTCACATAGCCAAACAAATGGAATTTTGCTATGTACATCATTTTTTCCTATCATTCTGGGAAAGAAAAAGTGATTACTATTCCAAGTAATATAGGATATGGCCATAACGGACTAAGATTTTTGGTTGGAAATATAGGCCACTTCTATGCTTTTCTTTTGGCACAGTAGAATGATGTGTTCATTATATGTATGTTCATAGTTTGTGTGTGTGTGTGTGTGTGTGTGTGTGTATTTGATCTATAGAGTGCTATCTTTAAATGAGTAGCTAGATCTAGAACTACTATGTGCTTGTTATGATTGTTAGATTAGAATTTAGGATGCTGACAAATGACTGAAAAAAATCTGTTCCAGTTCTTCTACCCCGGTGTTGGTTAATTGAGCATGCTCTATTGAACCTCACAGAGATTCTTGTGAGGTTATTAGATAGGGTTTGATTAAAAATTTGTGACATACTTTAGCAAAGGGATCAACTAACAGGATGTGTGGTTCACAGTCAGCAAAATTACTATATGCCTGAACATTTGTTGGTCAGGTGCAACAGGATATGGATATGAAATTACTATTCATATTGATTGGAGTATTTTAATGGCAAATACCAGAAAGCTCAACAGAAATGAATTTGGTGACTTCTTTAACTCAGCAGTCCAGATAAAAGATGCTTATGTGACTTGGCACAGTGAATAAGTCATCTCATTTTCGCTCTCTGTCTCTCTTTTTCTCTCTGCTCCATCCACCATAGCACTAGTGTTCTTTTTTCAGTTCTACAAGGTGGCCTGTTGATCTTTTACGATGACTGCAGTCCTGCACCTCAAATTCATGTAGTAGAAGAAAAATTCTACTTCCACACGGTCTTCCCGGCTTGAACTGGGTTATGGTTCATTCATAAATATCAATCCATTGTGAGGAGATTATTTGACCGGATTAACTCTGTCAGGCCCATCTCAACAGCATTGCTACTATACTGTGGGGGAAGTAAACTCCCTCTCCAAGGAAAATCACTACTTTTGATAGAAGAAAGAGGAGATAGACCCTTTGTGTTCTAATGTTTAGAAGCAACCACTAACAGTCCCTATATAATTTATATTAAGACTCATTAGCTGTCAAATAGACTCTTTCAACATGGCTCTTGTACAGCAAAATAATATACTTTTAATGTTCTTTCTTTTGCCCATTCACCAGGTGCTTTCTAGAAAGGATTCTAGATTATTCTCTGGGTTTGCTATACTCCTTCTCTGTAATCTTCTACTTCTCTTATCCACCCAAGGCTCTCCAATCTCCCTGCCTCTACGCACTGATGCCCATTGAACCCATATTCTTTTATTTACTCACACAATAGCATTTGATGGTCTGTAAGGTAAATCCCAGTGACCCCTAATAACTGGACTCCACATCATTATCTAAAAACTGCTTTTCCTTTTCTTGAAGATACTTTTTCATAAACCATAATTATCTCATTTTTCCTCTTGGAAGGGAGGGATTTATTTTTACCCAGTCCTAGAAAAAATATTCCCTTTTTATAAAAATGAGCAGAATGATTCCTTAAAATGGTTAAAGAGAAAGGTAAAATTAATTTAACTTTCTAACCTGTTATAATAACTATGCTATATCTTTGGTAAGAAAAGATGCAGAGAGAACACAAGGCTGTGAGTTACAAATTCATACTAACACTACTCAATTTTCCTATTTTTCAGAGAAGTGAATTAAAAATTAAGGTGATAGTGGTAATAACAAACACACATATAGCATCTATTATGTGTCAGGCAATGGTCAAACATCTAATTGTGTAATTCTCACAATACCTCTATGAGGTAGGTAATATTATTATTCATATTTTAAATAGAACTATATCACAGAGCAGCCAAACAACTTACCCAAGGAGCATAACTAACTAGAGACAGAACTGAGGTGCGGACTTGGACAATTTGACTTCAGAATGTATGTTTTTACTCTGAACACTATACTACTATGAAAGATTAAATTTTTTGAGTTGGTAGTAAGCCAAAAAGTGACTTAGATGAAATGATAGAATATATGGGCAGAAAGGTGTTTTTATTTATTTTATTCTTTTTGTAGATTAGGACCCAGGAAGAGCTTATTCAGGAAGAATATGAGGCTTTCATTGATTTTCATAATAATTCTAGAGAATACCAACTCTGTGTCCTACCTGGTATTGAGTTTGAGGATGTGATGGACTTTCAGATCCTTTAGCCCAATCTCTTATTATTTTTATATCATTTCTGTGAGTCTCCCCAGAGATTCTCTTTATTTTGTTGTGATAAAAATCTACATCTTGGGAAACAGGTAGAAAATAAACAGAATTGGTCTTTTAATAATTCTTAGTGATATGGACTCCATAGGAAAAAATAGAAATTAACTAGCCTACGCTATATGCTCTTTAGGTTGGTCCATTCACCCTAAATGTGTGTGTGTGTGTGTGTGTGTGTGTGTGTATGAAATAATTTTCATATGTATATATATGAAATAATTTTCTGCTACTAAACTTTTGAATGACGAATAAATGTCTTTAGGTTTAGAAATAAAGAATGTATGTACATAGGAAACACTGAGCTTCATGATTTTTATGAAAAATAGCTGTTTCTGTTAGACAGGAAATACTTGAGGGGTACATAAAATAAAATCTGCTGTTTGTGTTTTTTCAATAATTCAGAAACTGGTTTTCAGCATATGATGGAATCATTGTGCATTTTTAAATGTAATTGTTTAAATGATGATTTCTGTCTTCCACTTATAAGTGTCTACCTTATTTAACAGGCATACCTCCTAAAGTTTTGAAGTTTCATGTTTATATATGGAAATAAATCTTTAAGTTGTATGCCAATGATGAAAAACTTCAATTGCATCACTAACATTGCCAGATGGTTGGATTTACTCCAGACTTAATAACTTCTAAAACCCATGAAGTTAAAAGTTTCTGTCATATTTTATGTTAATTTTGTGTGAGCCTTAGAAATACTCATGGGACCAAACCAACTGAAATTTTTCCTCATTTATATAATTCAAAGAATATATTTAATCTAATTTATTGATGGCATTAATATATCCACAAACATAGAATAAACTACTCCTTTGTCCCTTGAGCTCACCTGCCACTCCTTAGAAATGTTTCTCTGCTCTACAGCTATTGTACTATCAGTCAGTAAACACTTCTTTATCTGAGGACTGGAAATAATCTTTGAGGTTTGTTTATATGTTGGCTCCTTCTTCCCTTCTTACTAGTGCACATATTATTAAATCAGCACTTCGCAGAGCTGACCCAAGCCAAAATTGTGATGTAAATGAAGTTGGTCTTTGGCCTTCCTCCTTTACTTTTATTTTGGGCTTGCCTGCTTTAGTGCCTAATTCCCACACCCAAGGTTTTGATGTTACCAAATTTCTCTCTTGATCATCTCAACTGGATCTACTCACCATCCTAGAAGCAGTCCTACCCCTTCTGTCTTCACCTTGCATCAGCAGACCCACTGGGGTTTCTCCCACGGCCTGGATGAGATTTTTTGACCAGATAAATCTCCTGAATCTCTTTACTTAAAATTGTCAGTCTCGGTCTACCCCGTGTCATCCTTACACAATTCGTTTCTTTTGCTACCAGATCAAGACCTTACCTTTTTTTCTGGTCAGTTGTGTTGTTTGAGCCCATCATTGGTCAGAGTACTCCTGAATCTCAATCTTGTCATTTGATATTTTAACTGTTTCCTAACACCTTTATGCTTTATGCAATTTTAATCTTCATGGCTTCTATGCTCTCATACAAAGTTGTTTACAGAAAGAATGAAGAACAAAGCCCTATGTGGAATACTCAGAAACAGTATGTTCTAGGTTGACTTCTTTTTTTTTTTTTTCTTTCTCTTTCTCTCTTTTTTTTCCCCTAGGTTGACTTCTATCCATCTTTAATATCATTTTTGGATTTGAAATACCAGCTTGTTGAATATAGGCTCAGCAAATCCATATTACCTAAGCTTCTTCAATGTAACACCACAACTTACAGAATTTAAGTCTCACTATATGGACAGCATTTTCTGAATTGCCAGTTTATACAATATTACAGTCCCTGCTAGAGGCAGAAATTTATCTTCCTTTTCACTCTAAAGCACTAGGCTTTACATTTAATAGTGCTCAGAGAATGTTTACTGAATGAGTGAAAATGGGTATTAGTTTGAATGTTATGAGTTATTCTTAATGATGCTCTTTTAAAGGCTTCATAATGCACCTTTCTTTGCCAGTTTCCAGAATTTCTGCATCTTCTGCAAATTTTCATAATTTTTGAAAATTACTATTTATAATCGAATTCCCAATATTTTTTTTTTAAAGATTTTATTTATTTGACAGAGAGAAACACAGCCAGAGGGGGAATACAAGCAGGGGGAGTGATAGAGGGAGAAGCAGGCTTCCCGCGGAGCAGGGAGCCGGATGTGGGACTCGATCCCCAGTTTCCAGGATCATGACCTGAGCCCAAGGCAGTCGCTTAACCAGCTGAGCCACCCAGGCGCCTGCATTCCCAATATTTTTTTATGAAGATGTAATGAATCTAGGCCTACACAACTGGACTTCTTAAAATGGCTGTTACTCTTTCTAATTTCAAATTCCTCTTCATTCTTTAGCCTATCTCTTCTTGTCAAGGATGATGGAAGCTAAAGAGAAATTAAACACGGCTTTCCTTTGTGAAGACTACAATGAACTCTTCAGATACTGACAGTGGTTCCTGTTTGTTGTTTCTTTGCTATACTGAGTTTCATGAGGCTTTAAGGACATCCTAATTTGCTTATGAAATTCAGCTTATCCTGAGCCTAAGTTCCCCAAAACTCTTCCTATGGAAGTTTTTTTGGGGAATTTGTGTGTGTATCATTCTTGATGAGGGCAATTTTACTTCATCTTGTTTTATTTTTTAAAATATTTTATTTTTATCTCTTTGAAAGAGAGGGAGAGCACAGAGGAAGAGTGAGAGGAAGAAGCAGATTTCATGCTGAACAGAGAGCCTGATGTGGGTCAATCCCAGGACCCTGAGATCATGAGCTGAGCTCAAGGCAGATGCTTGACCAACTAAGCCACCCAGGTGGCTTATTTTAAAAGGTGCCCATATGCAGGGCTGATGTGGAACTGCTGTGTGATGCTCAGCTGCACTGGTTGGTTCCTGCTTCTGTCCCAGTTGACAAGTGTCCATGACATGCTGATTATTTAATATTTTGAATACCATCTCATCTCTTTCTTTAAAAAAAGTTATTATGTTATGTTAGTCACCATACAGTACATCATTAGTTTTTGATGTAGTGTTCCAAGATTCATTGTTCACGTATAACACCCAGTGCTCCATACAATCCATGTCCTTAATACCCATCACTGGGCCAACCTATCCCCCATCCTGCCTCCCCTCTAAAATCCTCAGTTTGTTTCTCAGAGTCCATAGTCTCTCATGGTTCATCTCCCCCTCTGATTCCCCCCCTGCACTTTTCCCACTTTCTCCTAATGTCCTCCATGTTATGCCAGAGCTCATAAAACCACCTCCTTCAGCAGCCATGTTGTTTTTTATAGTTGCATCTTTTTATGACTTCCAGCTCAGTAACCAGAATTTTATTTCTTAGAAGCTCACATTTCTCTAAGTTCACCAACACAATATTGGAAACTTCTTATATACAAAACATTGTGCTAGGAATTATAGAAGAATACCATAAGAGCACTTTTTTTTTTCTTGTAGTGTAGGCCATATTTATAATTAAATCTCAATTTTCAACAATTAAAATGTAAATATAAATTTACACCTGCATTTTTAGAATCTAGACTTTATGTTTGATATGTCAATTTTGTATTCAGTATTATGAAAGGTACCATAACAGGATGAGTTTTCTTGTATATTTATTTTTGGTCCTCTTCACTAAGAAGGTTTTCATGTTAGTTATGTATAAAGTAACAACTATAACCTTTCCTTTTACAAATTTCTGAGACACTTCTTTTATTTTTTATTTATTTTTTAAAAATATTTTATTTATTATTTTGACAGAGAGAGAGATCACAAGTAGGCAGAGAGGCAGGCACAGAGAATGGGAGGAAGCAGGCTCCCCGCTGAGCAGAGAGCCCAACGCAGGCATCGATCCCAGGACCCTGAGATCATGACCTGAGCAGAAGGCAGAGGCTTTAACCCCTGAGCCACCCAGGCACCTGACACTTCTTTTATTATAGTCTAATGTGTTAGACTATAATTGATTCACCAAGTAATGACAGAATACCTATGCCAAGTATAAGACTAATACTAAGATATTTGGTTTAAAAAAATAAACAAGATAACAACCATACTTGTGGGATTACCATTTATTATTTATTGTGTCTTATTATTTCCAATGAGATAAACGTACTTTTCTCTTCCTTCCTCTTTTACTTGTGTATCTCTTGTTGAGAAAGCACCATATGTAAATCCCCTATCACAAATTATAGTAGAATATTAAAAATAGGTACCATGTGTAATTAAGATTGTATGATCATTTTGTTTGTTGTGGTTCTCAACTGTCAAATACCTATCAAAATTTTTTTGAGGTTTGTTTCTTTGCTTGACTGTTTTTAAATTATAGATTCAAGGGGCACCTGGGTGGCTCAGTCAGTTAAGCATCTGCCTTTGGCTTAAGTCATGATTCCAGGATTCTGGGATCAAGTCCTACATCAAGCTCCCTGTCCAAGGGGGGAGACTATTTCTCCTTCTGCCTCTGCCTGCCACTCCCCCTGCTTGTTCTCTCTCGCTCTCTCTCTCTGTCAAATTTAAAAAATAAATGAATAATTTTAAAAAGGTTAAAAAATGAAAGAAATTAGACTCAAGAGTTCTACTTCACATCCACTCACTGAATTGCAGTATCAGTGAGGTTGATGTGCAACAATAGATGATCTTTTAATAGCTCTGCAATTAAGTCTTAAAGGGACCCAGGGTTGAGAACCATTGCATATACCCATCATGAAAAACTTCAAATTTTATGCATTAATAGACCTTCTTCTCAGTTACTTTCTTCTAGGAATGACTTGCTACATTATTAACACTCTATTTCCTAGCTGTTGTCTTTTAGAATATCTGGTTTGAGAGTTTTATTTGACATGTTTTCTTTCTATTCTTAAGATTTCTGACTCTGGTGTGCCTGGGTGGCTCAGTGGGTTAAAGCCTCTGCCTTCAGCTCAGCTCGTGATCTCAGGGTCCTGGGATCAAGGCCTGCATTGGGCTCTCTCCTCCTCTATCTCTGCCTGCCTCTCTGCCTACTTGTGAGCTCTCTCTCTGTCAATTAAATAAATAAATAAATAAAATCTTAAAAAAAAAAAAGATTTCCGACTCTGCATGAAAGACTTTTGAGTTACTTTTAAATATTTTAATGGTCTTATGTTACTTTTACTCTTCTTTATGATGCTTGCTATAGATAATGACTGTCTCCATGAATATTTAACCAAAGAAAAGGTAATTCTCTGCCTAGTTTATTATCTATTTTAAATGGTGATTCATATGGCATCTTTTTTTGGTGAATATTATGTCTATTAAAATAAAATTAAAAAATTAAAAACATCTGTTAAACTTTCAAAGTAGCTAGAATTCTCTTAAAAAATAAAATATATGTTCTTTATTATTGTGATTATAAATAACATACCTGTTTAGAATGTAAATTACAAATTTCAAATGCTTTGTTGTGTCTCTAGTAGAGTATTTTGGACCACACAGAAGATATTGATGATAATAAATCGTTTCTTTTTCTTAAATTCAGTTTCATATTCATTGTTAGATTTGAAATCTAAGGATTTTAGCATAATATCTTATCCTCAGTGGAAGAGATGTTGACCTGAAGAATGGAATTTGAAACTTGGTTCTGTTAATTCATTACATGAATTGAACACTGAAAACTTTCTTTAAGAATAGTAAGACAATAATAATAATACCAATCTCACTGTTATTTTTAGGAGTTTCGATGGGATACTATAAGTTAAATTATCATGGTTATTGCTTGTCAAATGGCAGGGAACTTTTAAAAAATCTACTTCACTACTTAGTACAGTACTTACCATTATTGCTATTAGTCTGAATAAGTTCTCATAACCTTATTGGGAGACTAGGGTAGGTAAATGATCTATGAATTTTATGAGCAAGGGGGAGAAAGCTCACAAAATATGTTTTGTTAATATTTCAGTCTGAGTGACTTGCAACCATCAAGCATTGCACTCTTGCACAAAATGACCTTCACAGGTCATTTCGTAAATAGTACTTGAAGTATGCTTGGGTTGCAAGGAGTAAAATGGGTCACATTAGTCTGGCACGACATATCCTGTGGAATCAGAGTGGAACTTTTATTTTCTCATTTAGCTTTCATTGAATGAAGAATGCAGTTTCAATTGAGCACTGAATTGGAGATTCAGAGAACTGGGGTTTTATTACCAGCTCCATCACTGACATACAGTGGGCCATTAGGAAAAAATTACTTTTCTGCTCTGAACATCAGAATTCCCTTCTTTAAAACAGAAATAAATTTAGTGGCTAAGAAAATACTGTTAGATTTGGCAAATATATATATACTCAGTATTCTAGAGCATTTGATTTAATGAAATTCATGCTGTGTTCATAATGCAAAGAAGTAGCAAGTAAACATGTATATGATGATGATGCAAGTAAGCACTTACATTGATGATGATGATGATGATGATGATGATGACGACGATGACAAATAAACTGCATAGGAAATTGTATCAGTCAGTATAGCCATAGTTTTGAAACATGCTGTATGGTGTTATGAATATGAAAGAACAAATTACCTGTCCCATTCAAGAGCATGGCCAGCCATCCAAATTAACCCTTTCCAATGTGATCCAAACTGTCATGAGTACCCAAAGAAGCTGACTTGAATGCTCGTGTTTGATCTTGGTGCTTGTAGACACTGGTGTCATTCAGCATTTGTACAAATGAATATGCAGTGGTGTATGTTAGTATATTTGTAGATCTCCAAGCTGGGGACTGAGGGGATAAATATAAACAAGACATAAATGGGTTTAACGGCAGGAAGAGTGGAATAAAACAAGGCAAGGAGAGGAATGAAGAATGAAGTGATTCTAAACCACTCTTTAAACCCATCAGGAGATTTGGGTATAAGAACAAGGGCCAGGAAGACTTCCAGAAGGCTAGCCAGACACAATAAGGAGTAGATTAATTATTCTCTGACACTTCTGTAGATGTGCTGGAGGAGAAGGCTATGCAGGTGAAGACAAGTACAATTGCAAACTGGGAGGAGACTTTTTCCAAGTCTTTAACCAAAGGGGAAGGAGATTTTAATCAGGTCCAAGTTGACTCAGTTGGGACACATCAGGCTGAGGCAGGAATTCAGTCTCCTGAACAGAAGGAAGCAAGGCATGGGCCAGGAGAGAAGGTCAGTGAATAACAAGTGTAGTGACATTTCTGGTTGTTAACATCTTTAAGTTTCTTATGCAACCTATCAACATGGATATACATGTTTTACATTTTACATTTTAACCTACTAGATAGAGCTATATTCAAAAACACATATTTATCATTAAATAAGCCTGGAAGACTAAATATATAAAAACATTAAAGTTTGGGCGCCTGGGTGGCTCAGTGGGTTAAAACCTCTGCCTTTGGCTCAGGTCATGATCTCAGATTCCTGGGATCGAGGCCTCCTGGGGCTCTTTGCTCAGCAGGGAGCCTGCTTCCTCCTCTCTCCCTGCCTGCCTCTCTGCCTACTTGTGATCTCTCTCTCCGTCAGATAAATAAATTAAATCTTTAAAAAAAAAACAACAAAAAACAAAACAAAAAAAAGTATTAAAGTTCAATCTAAAGAGAAGAAGCAGTGAGATATCACTAATTTAATGCATTAAATCACAACTCAGAAAAGAGGATTAAAAAAACAGAAAAAGTGTTAAAAGATCCCTGTTTTCCAAAGAAAGAAAATTCTATTTGTTTGTTTTGTCAAGTAATGGCAGACATATTTGGATAGACTATTTGTTGTTGTAATTGTTAATAAGGATGATCCATTTGACGCATAGCTCTCCAAAAACTATAAGAAAATTCAGGGGCTCCTGGGCGGCTCAGTTGGTTGAGCAACTGCCTTCAGCTTAGGTCATGATCCAGGAGACCTGGGATCAAGCCCTACATCAGGCTCCCTGCTCAGTGGGAGGCCTGCTTCTCCCTCTCTCACTCCTCCTGCTTGTGTTCCCTCTCTTGTTGTGTTTCTGTCAAATAAATAAATAAAATCTTTTTTAAAAAAAGAAAATTCAGACAAGTTGTACATAAAAATTATTCATTTTACATTTTTTTTTAGTACCTATTATGTACCTGTCATTATTCTGAGCACCAGGATAACAAATAGAACAGAGACATTGGTCCCATCCTCATGAACCTTACATTATTGTGCGAGAAGGATAATGATAAATAAAATTAATAAAAATCAATAAAACAATAACAAACAAAACCCAGAAAGTCTGCAAACCTTGTAGAGAAGAATAATGAATTTCTGTTTGAAAATTATTTTAAAAATTAGCCTTCCAAGAAGAGATTAATGGATTTAGTTATCATATTTTTTACCAACTAATTTCTGGGAAGATAGGAGCATTTTGCTCATCCCTAAACCCTTCTTTCTTACAACCTCTATATATATTATGGAATAGTATTAAAAAAGGAGACATAAAAACTATGCTTAAGTGAAAATTCTCAAACCTTTTCTGAGTGTTCCAGGGAAGAAAACAGGTACCAAATTTTGTTATACTTGGTGCTCAGAGAGATCCAAACACCCAGATATTCCCAAGTATAATTGGCTGGGTTTTTTTGTTTTGTTTTGTTTTGTTTTAATTTGCAAGTGCCGACCATTGAAGAATACAATGACCAGTCATACATTTGGGTGCCACTACCTTGATTTATGGTAAGGCACCAACAGTTTTACCCATTACTGGTCTTGACCCATCACTGAAAAAGTAAAAGTTCTTCCATGAGGTCCAAAAAAATTATGAAATTCAAAAACATTACTCAGCACTTTGAATATATATATTTTTAACACTTTGAATATTTCAGTGCTGCTTGTGCTTGGTGCCAAACATTCATATAAATCAAAGTCTTCCTGGCTGCTTAGTTGGTGCCTGCACCAGATAAATGCAAACAAATGAGCAAGTCCAACTGTATCTGTAGATTCATTCATTTGTAAGGGAAAACTGCAGTCCTGCAGATATGACCTCATCTCTATGCTTACAAGTAAAATTTGAATTTGACAAGATGTGGTAACATTCAAAATCGTGATGTGAAACTGATGTGAATGCTTCCAAGTGATTTTTTCATGAGGAGGCATTGAACAATGTCAATAGTCCCAAGATTTAACCGACTGAGCCACCCAGGCCTCCCCATAGTCCCAAGCTTTATTAAGCCCGAGCCATTGTGTGCTCTTCTCCAGCCAGTGCAATATGATAATATAATCTGTAATATATTTCAGTGGTTTTGAAACTCTAGTTTGAAAGCTATTACAAATAGTTGTAGCTGTTAAAGACTTCAGCCCAACTATGTTTTAAATATTTAAGTATTTTTTCTTTAATTTCTAAATATTTGGTCTCAAAATGACAGTGAAACTTAACTGTCCCTATAAAAATCATTTGAAAATATTGTTTCAAAATATACAATAAGGAAAATTATTAGCGTATATAACAATGAGGGAAATAGGATTTTGTCATAGTTTTATTTCTCGGTTATATAACATTTCAGCCAGGTTCTTTGGAATAGATTTTTCTCTTCCATGAGTCAAATAACCCTCTAATATGAAAGGTCTGTTTTTATTGTTCTCAGCATCTTCAGATATACATGGTATATCTGTAGGTTGAGAAAATGAATCTTCCTATCTCTTTTTAGTCAGTCATCATTCCTTAAATATAAGAAAAATATATTTCCCTGATTTCAAAATAGATTATTATTACATTTTAAGATAATAAGCTTTAGATAATACCTAAAAGTTTAGAACATTTTTCAAAACATGAAAAATATGCAAATCCAGAACTTCACTTCTCTTTGTATTTCCATGTAGGTATAAGGAGAATATCAGGATTTCAACATAAGATTTATTGAATGATAATGACTTTACAAAGACTACAAGAAGTATTAACAGTGATAATAATAATTAAAAATTATGTACTAATTAAAAAGTGGGTTAATATATGAAAATGCATATTTATATGGTAATATTCAGACTATCACCATATAAACAAGAATACACAAACACATATTCCATTAGCAAAAAGCAAAGGACATCCTACCTGGCCTGTGATTTCTGAAAAAGCCGACTATATACTTGTACAAGAAGAAAAGTAAAAAAGTCAAATAATGTTTTCATATTATTATGGAGATAGTTTTGGCTTTGAAGAACTCCTGAAATGGTCTTGGGAAATTGTAGGGCTCCCTCAGCCATATTCTGAGAACTATTGTCCTACTAGAAAAAAGGGAGTAGCCTGTGAGTACAATATGCTGAATAACTAACAATTACAATTTTCACATTTTTTCTTTGGCTAAAACTTTTAAATTCAGACTACATTCATATTAATAAATCTGAAGGAATATTTTACAAAGCAAACATTGACCCGCATATCTTTATTTCTATATACATGTGTGTATCTGTGTATGTGTTTGTGTGTGTGTGTGTGTGTGTGCTTGATTTATAGAAGAAAGTTCTGCTGTTTTATATAACAATTGACTTTAATAAGAATATAAATTTAGTTAAATATTTTTGCAAAGAAGAGTAAATAATAACTTTATGAAAGTGGTTTTTCCTATGAAATCCACTTCTGCCGTTGACAGGAATTCTAAAATATTTTCTTAGATAGCATCAAGAAAACCACAAGCAGTACACACTAAGAATACTAATCTCACAACTGTACAAATCATTTCTTCAACACATATGCCCAAATGTGTCATCATGATGATAGAGTCAGAATGAAGGAATGGCATTTTTGGAAGCAGCGTAATAGTCACTGAATTGTCAAATTGTAGAAACTCTGGTCTGGAAGAAACCTTAACAACTATCTAGTTCAGTGACCCATCAATGCCTCGATATATTCCACGGCTTCCCTGACATGTTCAGTTTCTGCTTAAATGCCTCTAAATTAATGGGGAATGTACATTTCTCTAGTTTGTCATTTTTATATGGCACTTTTGCTAAAAGCCCTTCCTTCTATATAACTGATAGTGGCCTTCTTATTCCCATATATACCCTTTCATAATAGTTTAATCCTTGAGACAGAGTAAGACATAACTAGTTATGCAAGCCTTGAAAGTCACTGAAGTGATCCAACTGCACTCTGTCATAATAAATGCTTGGATTTAATTATCCTTAAGGTTTCTTTAGGTTATTCATGCTCTATAAATCTATGGTTTCCTCTCTGTACACATGCACATGGGGGCACGTGCGCACATGAACACACACACACACACACACACACACACACACACACACAAATGAATACACACCAAGCGTGTGATCTTGTTATCTTCTAATCCTTAGGATCCTAATTTCCTTTTCTCAAGACTGTTAAAAACGATATCTACTTTATTTTTTCAGAGGGTTATTTTGAAACAGTAAACATAGTATAAGTGAAAATACTTGATAAGTTGTGAGTACATAATAGCAATGAAAACACCTGGTATAAAATAAAAATTAACATTATGGAGAAATGAGCAAATGGAAATAATAAGTAGCATATACAACAGTTTAATTAGTCAAAAATACACACAAATGTATTGATATATAAAGTAACAGAATTTGGGGGATTTCTGTCTTCATAATGATAGAATAAAATTATAATAGATTGACTCTTCAGCAAATAACAACTATATGCACTGGAGAAACACACACACACACACACACACACACACACACACACACACACAATTCTACTTGATGGCCCTAGAGAGTGAATAAAAGCAGATGTATATTGAAAGTGAGTTGGAATTCAGAAGAAAATGTTATGATGGGTTGAGCTTCCTGTTTTTATGACCTGAGCCTGAGGCTAGGCTCAGTCACATGTGCAAGATGATAAAGGACAACTAAAGAGCCAGAAGACAGAGCCCAGATTATGTATGAGCCCAGAGTGTACATGGTCTCTAGAGTGTGGGGAAGAAGTCCCAAAGAGGAAAAAAGCTAAAAAAAAAAGGGGGGGGGATCTAAGTTGTAGACCATACCCTAATTTCTGATTGTCTCTGAGGCCATACTTACAAGGCGCAAAATCAAAGTGACTTCCCCTAAAGATAGAAGGACTGAACTGGGATATCAGCAACACCGCCCACTAATCAATTTAACTCTCTGCTAAAATAAATATATCAAGGATAATGGTCAAAAACATCAAATTGGTGACTTAATTTTATAACATCAAGAAGTTTGGTGAGCCACTAGTAGACTAAATGCAAACATAATGCGTAGCCACAACAAAACAAATTTGCTTGAAAATCAAGAAAGAGAGAGAATCAAACAAGGGGAAAAATTATTTGAAACATTTGTAGCAGAAGACTATGGATCAAATCTTTGAAATACAGAAAGAAAAAAAAATATGTTAAGCTAAAATTCTAATCCAGAAAAATATATGCTCCAGGAAAGAAGGCAAAATAAAAATATTTTTTAATCAGTAAATAGACATATGTTTGATTGGGATGACAATACAGAGGAATAGCTATACAGAGTGATAAATACAAATAAATAATAAATACAAATTTCTCTGTGTTACTAAACATACATATGTCTCCCAGTTTTGTCTACTGAGAAGGAATAGAATCAGTAACACCCCCACTGACTTACATCTAATTAGCATGTGTAACACCCAGATTGTGGTTCTAAATATTATTCTCAATAAATGGAACCAAAATACAAAATGAGTAAAAAGCATATTTTAGTGCCAGAAAATAAAAAAGTGCTCAAAAAAGGATGGAACCATGTTAAAAGTTCACAGGAAGTAACCTGAAAGAGCTCCTGATGGCCAAGTCCAAAATAACCTGAACACAAAATAAATAATGATAGCATTACTATGTAATCCACACAACAAAAATATTCCATGAATACACATGAATATAAACAAATAATCCCAAGGGAGAAGGAAAAGTTCTTTCTTTTTATTAATTGGAACAATTTTATTAATTGGAACAATTCCAATTAATAAATGTCTAAGAAAAGAAAGAAATAGACAATCTTCATTAAAAATTTTTTTAAGATTTTATTTATTTATTTGACAGAGAGAAGCACAGCTAGAGAGGAAACACAAGCAGAAGGACTGAGAGAGGGAGAAGCAGGCTTCCCGCCGAGTAGGAAGTCTGATGTGGGGCTCGATCCCGGGTCTCCAGGATCATGACCTGAGCTGAAAGCAGTCGCTTAACCAACTGAGCCACCCAGGTGCCCCTTCATTAGAATTTTTGCAGGAAAGATCAGGGATGTATACTGAAATTAGTGGATGAAAGTTGGTGGAGGAACTGGATTATTTGCATGGTCACAAAGTATCTTCCCCAAGGTACTTATTAGCTACAAAAGGAAAGAGTAACTTTGCAGTGAAGAAATCCAACAGACATCACCATAACCAAATGATCATAGTTATCACAATAATAAGACATGTTGACATTATGTAGCCCTTGGTAAACTGCACTGAGAAGAGATTATCCCCTCTGTTATTCTTGCCAAGAATACACAACTTTAATCTAATTATGAAATAACATTAGGCAAACACAAATAACTAAGGAGCTATCTTCAAAATGGCCAAGGTCACAAAGCATAGGGAAGACCGGGAAACCATCCCTCTTTGGAAGAGACAAAAGTGACAGACTGAATATACAAATGGACAAAGGCGAGATCACGTATGAAGCAGAATACAGAATTCTGACCTGCAATCTGCAGCAGCTAGTGTAAGAAGTAGACTACACGCAATGGAGAGTGACTAGTCTAGGAAATCAAACTACTCAGTAACAGTCCAGAAAGCCAAACAGTACACCTGTAACAAAGCAACTGCCCCCCTCCCAAACCAGCATTTGATTAATATCTGACAGCCTCTGTAATTTTTCCCGGAGCTTCTAACTGAGGACCAACCTGGAAGAGCCAAATAGCGATCCTTAAGGAATCACATATGATGCGCAACTGCAGCTTCCCTATTCCACCAGCCTCCAATCAGGGGATTCCTAAAGTTTATTTTTTTCTCCCTCTGTAAGCTTTCTCATTCCACTGGCCATCTTTGAGTCTCTGCCAAATGCATAGGATGGTGGTTGACTGCCTAGCTGTAGCAAGAGCTATATAGCTTTTGCTTGTTCTTATTTGGATGGTCTTCATTTATTTCCACAAAGGAAACCTGACAACTAAATACAATATGGGGTCTTGGGATAGAACAAATGGTGTAAATACTGGTGAAATCCAAATAAAGTCTCCATGTCAGTTAATAGTTATTTTAGCAATCTTATCATCTTAGTTTTGATAATTATAATAGGTTTACAAAAGATGCTAAATTAGGGGATCCTCGGAAGCTCTCAGTACTTGGGAGAATTTTCTGTGTGCCTACTAGTCTTTCAAAATAAAAAGTTAAATTATAAACCTCTGGGGGAGAAAAAAAGAGAGAGAGTCTTTGTAATTTTGGGAAGTGAAAAACATAAGGCATAAAAATATATATATTCAGCTTTATCATCAAATTTTTTTTCTCTTCCAAAGACATGGTTAAGAAAACAAAAACATGGGGTGCCTGGGTGGCTCAGTTATTAAGTGTTTGCCTTTGGCTCAGGTCATGATCCCAGGGTCCTGAGATCAAGCCCCACATTGGGCTCCCTGGCTGCAGGAAGCTTGCTTCTCTCTCTCCCACTCCCCCTGCTTGCATTCTGTCTCTCTCTGTCTCTCTCTCTCTCTCTGTCAAATAAATAACAATCTTAAAATAAGCAAAGAAAAAACCAAAAACATGTCAAAGATCAAGAATTAATATCTGCAATATATGTATTTACCAAGACTTCTAACCCAAATATGCAAGTAAGTTTTACAACTCAACAATAAAAATAAAAACAACTGTATGAAAATGATTTTTAAAAATTGCCTTTACTGACACTTCATAAAATAGCAATGGCTATAAGTGCATAAGAAGATGCTTAACATCATTAGTCATCAGGAAAATGCATATAGAAATGAGATAGAACTACACACATATTAGAATGGATGAAATTGAAAAGGTAATAATACCAAGCATTGGCGAAGATTATCTAAGAACTCTTATATACTGATGGTGGGAATGTGAAATTTGATGACTACCTTGGAAAACAATTTTGCACTCTTAAAATTTTAAATGTACAATTAACATATGACCCAGTCATTCTACTCTTAAGTATTTACCCAGGAGAAACACACAAGACTTGTCTGTGCATGTCTATAGCAGCTTTATTAAGAATAGCTCCAAATTAGAAGTAACCCAACTGCCCATCAGCAGATGCATGGTTAGAAAAGCAAACAAAACAAAACAATTAGAACAAAGAAATTACTGATGCATGCAATCACATGGATGAATCTCAGAAATAATTTTGCTGAATAAACAAAACTAGACATTTCAGAATTCATGTACATAAATACAAAACCTTTATATTGACAGAAAACAGAGCAGTGTTTGGCTGGGTTAGATAGAGGAATGGCTTAACTACAAATGGGCATCAGAAATTGGGGGCCATAGAAATATTCTGCCTTTTGATTGTGTTGATGGTTTCATGGGTGTGTACATCTGTCAAAATACATTTCACTGAACACTTGAAATTCATGCAATTTGTTGTACCTAAAATATACTTCAAGTGGATTCATTTGTATGCATGTATATATA
The DNA here is from genome assembly GCA_004023965.1 of Spilogale gracilis. Lineage (NCBI taxonomy): Eukaryota > Metazoa > Chordata > Mammalia > Carnivora > Mephitidae > Spilogale > Spilogale gracilis. The sequence continues at coordinate 168,095 of PITA01000645.1, read as the reverse complement.
TGTGTATTTAGTTTCATTCAGTTTTATTACATGTGTAGATTTGGGTGATCACCATCACACTCAAGATACAGAATGGTTCTATCACATCACAAGTATCCCTAGTGCTTCAGAAATCATTTAGTGATCTTCCTTGAGGAGGGGAGCTTAGGTTAGAATTCAGATATTTTGCCTCCCAGCTGGTGATGTACAACATAAATAAATGTATGTTTACATATACAGATGACAATTCAAAATAACATAAGATAATTTATAAGACTTTACTTCCTTTTGTTTAAATTCTGAAAGCAACTTATTCTTAAGTATGTACTGCCTGGACTGTCTACTGCGTCTTTCTTGCTAGGAGGGGAGAGGGAAGGCTCTGCATTCTCAGAACATATTCGTTTGTCTGGCTTTCTCAGAAATGATAGGAATTCCTATTAGGATACATTTCCAAGACCTGGAAATGTTTTCAATAAGTCATGAGAAGTTTTGGCTCAACCTCCTGTTCAGTTCATGCCTTTTGGGCTTCACAGAACACTCAATCGACAACATGTGCTAGAAACCTGGATGAGGGTATGATTGAAAACTTCTGCTGCCTATCAGCAGCCACTTTGCTTTTTCCTTCATTCAATGGTCCACTTCCACCTGCTTGGGAAAAGCGAACCTCAGAGCAGCAGGAGAGATAGAAGGCAGAGGTTAACCGTTCCCTGGTGTTCGTGACCTCTCTTGGACCCAGAATATCTGAGCTACTTTCCAAAACTTCATCTTGTCATCTGCAACACTCTGCTCTAAAGGAGAAGCATTTGAACATCATTTTACATGGCATACCCCAGCATTTATCTGGAGCAAGAAAGTTCAGTTCAGCTCAACATGTGACAAGAGCTGTGGAACACCCAGAGGGTTATGAAGCACTGAGGGCACTTTGAGCTCCTAAAGGAGGCAGATGCTGTAGCCACTGAGCACTTCCACTGCATGTGTGAAGATACACATTGGATATTCATGCTGGATGCTCTTTCTCCCTGTCAGCCTGAATAAAATACAGCAGAATGCATTTAACAAAGAAAGGTCTAAGCCTTATCTTGAAATGTTTGAAAAGAACAAAGTACAAGGATGAACTTTCTTGGTTGTGAGTTTCCTTAGTTGGGAAGTGAACGTTTGGATAGCCAAATATCCAATTCTACCATTCTGTCTTTTAGATGATGATAGCAGTCTGTCCTGTTCAGTAAGATGATGGAATGGGTCACCTCTATCATCCAACTCTTAGAAATGACTCTGTGTTTCCAAAGTCTTAGATACTGCCAGCTTTCTTGCAGGTCTCTGGGACTCTAACAAGGAGAGTTGGTTCCCCTAATGATTCTCTCTTCCTGCATGTGGTTGTATCTGTTCTCAAACTTTTGGCTCATCCTGCTAGGTCTTTACAAAGATGCAGATGTTTCTTAAAAGTGGCAAAAAGATCAAAGAGACTTTTTTGTGCCTGATGTGCTGGAATGGGTCTGAGTTCTGTTAAATCTAATTTGGACATATTAAATAAAACCAGAAACTCGTGGCTTGCAAAGGTTGCTGGTGGAAGTATGAAGCTTCGAAGGTCAAAATTGCAAAACTCACAGGTTGAAAATGTCAGATTTAACTGCATTTTTCTTTTTAATTGTTATCGAGAGAAAAAAACAACAACAACAAAATGGATGCTGCCCCACATTATGGCTGATGTATTTTATAATTTTAGTGTTTCTGGGATTAATCAGCCCAAGTCCATGGACTATTGCTTGTTCTTCTTTTATTCTAAATGTAACCAAAGAGTATATTCACCAAATGTAATGATGGCTCAAAGCAAAATTTAATATACAAACACAAAATGAACATTTGCTTCATGCAAAGCCCTGAGTAGGAACTGAGGAAATAAATAGAAGCATTATGCAGTTCCTACCCACAAAGAGGACACATGCTAAAGGGGATAATAAAGCATTCATGTAACTGCAATACACGTAAGTCCCATAATATTGTACAAAAGGTTTTTTTGAGTTTGAAGAGAAAGCGCTCAAATCCAGTCAATTTAGATAGATTTTATCTTTGATGTACTTAAACTACTTCTAATGCTGTTTTCTCCCTCCCACCTTTAGGTACCTGCTTTGGGCCTCAGGCTTGATGTCAAGGGATAAGGTTTTAAAGGATAATTAAGGTGTTACCAAATATGACCTGTCTCAAGTGTGCTTGCATTTTAAAGCTATAAAATCCAGAGGAATGAAATGGTATAACAGGGGTTGATGTCCTTGACTGTCCTCCTAACATCCTTCAATTTAATCATTATATTTAAAGATAAACAATAGTGTATCTCTGAATTAGGTGAGCTCTCTAGATGTGTCCTATTATTCTCTATTTTATTTTTAAGTTACTCTTTTTTTATTAACATATAACATTTGTTTCAGGGGTACAAGTCTGTGATTCCTTAGTCTTACACAATTCATTGCACTCACCATAGCACATACCCTCCCCAATGTCCATCACCCTCTATTTTAAAAGCTTTAGAATGTTAGTTGCTACCTGTGATTTGAACATTTCTCTTTGAAATTTGCATTTTTCTATTACAACTGAGCCATAATTTCCTATAATTGAGATACACTAAATTTTTAATTTAAGTGGAAAGGAAGGAACAAGAAAAGGTCCTGATAAATAGATGACATTTAACATATGGAGTCTTGACAAGGCCAGTACAAAGGCATGTGGTAAGCAGACTGGACAGAGTTATTCCAATATGAGTAGAAAGGAAACTTTGGATCTTTGCCCATAACTAGGGAAAAAGCAACAACTTGATAACTAGATTCTAACTCTCTTGATGTGTATTTTTCTCCTATAATCTAAAATTATCCTGGGCACCAAGAAAAAAACCTTATGAGCTTCTTTCACTTTTAAAATTCTATGATCCTATGATTTCACTCTCTATCTGGGTAAAATTTACATACTTAATCACTATATTAAATGAAGGTCTGTATTGGAGGGCAAAAGATACCATCATTCATTTAATTTAATAAATATTGACTGAGCAAATCTGCTTCAGACTTTGTCCTCTATGTTGAAGCCATAGAAGAGCAGATGGTCAAGCTCTCAGTTGGATTACTCTCTAGTGAGGATCTAAACGGTCATTAAACATTTAAACCTACCCCAAACCCCCAAAACACTAGCAGACCATATATAAAGAAGTAGGCATTCCATTTTCATTTTAAGTGTTCGTTTTCATCTTTTTCTCATTGCTTTCTCTACTTTTCATCTCGGTGGCTTAGTTGGTTAAGCATTTGCCTTTGGCTCAGGTCATGATCCTGGGTCCTGGGATGGAGCCCCACATTGGGATCCTTGCTCAGTGGGGAGCCTGCTTCTCCTTCTACATCCCCCCGCTCTTGCTTTCCATCTCAGATAAATAAATAAAATACTCAAAAGAGTTGTAAGCAATTACTCAGGTACTACTACAATATTTCTAAAAAAAAAATTTTTTTATTTGTAAATCTTGGGCAAGAATGAGATGCAATGAATGCTTTCCACCTAGTTAAACAGGCAGCATGTGATAAAACAGCCCAGGGAATTAACTTCCTAGGGTAACAAAAAAACATCATTTCACTGTAAAATAAAGACTGCTATAGATTCTAGAAATGAATTAATCAATCATAAGAGAAAAAGCCCAAGAATAGGAGTATCCATACATTTTATAGGGAACAGTAGAAAGGCCAGCCATCTTGGAGAAAGGCTTGTACTGGAGGATACTTAAGAGAAAGTTCTAGCTCTGCAAGATTCCTGCCATTAACCACCCACACATACTTTTTAAGAAGTTTTCCTTCTTACTGGAAAATGACACCCATCCTGTGATTGCAGCCCCTACCCTGTTGTACCTGTCTTGACCCCAAAGGTCCCTTGATCAGTGAAAATTACTCTAACTGCTAAGCAGGTGACCTCCAGGCATAACCCAGTTTGCTGAGCCATGGCCCAGAGGGCGTTAAGTCTAATTTGTGATATGGTGACATGAATGACTTGGAAACCTGGATGTTATTTAATTTTTTGTTTCACTTTGTCTCAAGACAATAAAAAATCTATTCTGCATCTGAGTTTGAATTAAAAAAAAATTGTATCTTCACCTTATCCTATATTTGTATATTATTGAATTTTACAAGAATTATCTGGAGTAAGGACAGAATGCCTGAGTCAAATCCTGGTCTTGATGCTCACCAGCTCTATGTACTGGAGCAACGTAACCACCTCAGGTGCGTAAGGTAGGAATTAACACTGTACCTAACTCTTGTGATTCTATTTTAAGTGAGAAAAAAAAAAAAGACCCTTAAAATAACAATACATTTAATACACTATCATACATGTAACCTATTATCATGCTTAAAATTTCCCACATCCCAACGCCCAAATTTGTCTTTGAGCAAAGGAATACAGGCCCAAATACTTCACCTCTTTCATCTTTTCCTTTTTAGTTTTTCCTAATTCCATGCCACAGCTGGTGCAGTGTTTTAACATTGGAGCAAACGCATCATATTCTATTTGTTGGTATAAGTTACATAGCAGCATTTGGAGTATCTTGAAGCTCCTCAGAAAATTCTGTAACTTTTAACATATGGGTGAGCAAGAAAAACCACACTATTTAAAGATAAAGGGGCACCTGGGTGGCTCAGTCGGTTGTACCTGCCTTTGGCTCAGATCATGATCCCAGGGTCTTGGGATGGAGCCCCACATCGGGCTCCCTGCTAGGCGGGGAGTCTGCTTCTCCCTCTCCCTCTGCTTGCTGCTCCCCCTGCGTGTGTGCTCTCTCTCACTCTCTGTGAACTAAATAAATAAAATCTTTAAAAAATATATTTAGAAATATGAACTTTTGCTACAGTCCTTTGACATTTGAATCAAACTTAACCTTGTTCTTTTTGGTTTTTTAAATCATATAAGCAGCACTTCCATTTCACAGATATTTTCCAGGACACTATATTGCTCATACATTTAAATTTTAGTCGATATGTTAACTGACACAGTCATGTTTCGAGCATATTGGAATATCTAAATAATATTTTTTATCTGTGATAATAAAGGATTTTAGTGAAAAAGCAAGTTTTGTTTTGCTAAGTAACTTCTGGAAGTAGTTATGCCTCAATATTGGATTAGAGAGTTTATATAGCCAGAAGAAGCAAACTCAGACATGAAGAGAATAAGCATTCTTCCCTGCCTCAGGAATGAAAATAAAACAGAAAAACAAAATCATCCCAAAGGTAGTGATGAGGGAACAGAAAGCAAGCTGAGGACAAAGCAGAAGCTGACACCCTCCAACCCCCATGCCCCCGCCCCCGTGGGATATATGTGACATTCCCCAGGCACTCCTGGCTGCCCCAAAGGACAAACAAATAGTTAACTTACAGAGATCACAATCCTGCAAGACCTGACTGAGTCTCCTTCAGTTTACAAGTGTCCTAGTGATTTACAAGGAAGAGGCTTTCTTATCAATAGCCTAACTTCCAAAGACCCATAACTCAGTTCCTGAAGCCCTAACATCATCTTCCCCTCCATAAAACTGAGGGAGGTTGAGGCAGAGGGAAATGTAAATAAAGTAAAATTTCTTCTAAACCTAAAGCTCAGTGATAAGGAGTGTGACAGTCCACCAGGAAGCTCCAGACTATTTTATTGGTCGTGCTTACTAAAAGGAGAAACAACCTTAACTTGACAATGGCAAGGCCTCTCCTATCTTGTAGGTCATCTTTAGCATATGAAAGTTCTTTCAAACCCTCCCTTTTTCCTTGCCTCTCCCAACTCTGTAGTATATAATCAGCTATCCCTCACAACCCCAGTGCCCAGGGGTCCTGTCCCTGTCCTTCTATAAACCACTATTTGGCACCAAAGATGCTTCAAGAATTCTTTCTTGGTGGCTGGCTCCAGATTCCACCTCACTGAACCTATATTCTAAAACTTCATCAGCAGCCCCGAGGCCAGTGCCCCAGGAAAAAGCAGAAATATTTTTTTTGGAACCTGTACATTTCGGGCAAACTAATTTAGGTAAAAACTAGAAGAGACAACAAACTACAACATGAAAATGTTGGTTATTTTTGTAATGAGAAAATATATAGCTTATTTTTTACTTCTTATAACAATGAGGAAGTTAAGTAAGTGTTATGGGTCTATCAAGACACTTTCAACTTTATTATTAAATGTTCATGAAGTAAATATTAATGTTATATGTTGGAAACTACTAACAAAGCTTTTCTAAGAAAAATGAGGCTGTTGGATTCTTAAATGATTATTACTGTCTCAATTTACTTGTTTACTTGTCAAGCAATTTATTCCTGTCCATTGTGAGAGATGAGGTATATGAATATTATTATATAGTAATCCTGTGTTGATATTTATAATATCAAAGAATGCTGAAACAGAAAATAGTTTAGAACCCTTCCAAGTCTGGGCACCTTCCTGAGTTTAGATTTTATAGACTGAATCTCAAAATTGGGATGGGGTACAGAGATAAGGCACCAGAACAAACCTTTTAATTTTGCTACTTACTCTTTCATGATACCATTAGTGATGTCTTACTAGAAATCTGAGATTGCTCAGAAAGTGGTACCAAACCTGGGAAGATTAGAAAATTATGATACTATGATTTGCTTCTTCACTCTTAATTAAAGAACTCTAATTAACCAGTGCAGTTGTCAGGGAGAGAGAGAGAAAGGAGAGAGAATGATCTATTTTAGGGAAGTGGTAGACGTGATTCACCTAGAATCTCGCAAGCACAAACTCTGCAGGTAGGCCAGTGGGCTGGATGCCCAGGGAAGAACTGATGTTGCACCTGGAGTCTGAAGGCAGTCTGGAGAAGAATTTCTCTTTCTCAGGGAACCTCAGCCTTTTTCCAGTTAAGGCCTTCAACTGATGGGAAGTAATCTGCTTTAATCAGAATCTACTGATTTCAATGTTAATTTCATCTAAAAAATACCTTCATAGTACCTGATAAAGAGATGAGTGCATGTGTTAAAAGAAAAAATAAAGTTTAAAATTAATGCATGTATGTATACATGTGTGTTTATTTACACACACTGAAAATATGCCTGACATTATATTTTGGCCCAAATTCAGAACAATAAACTACAAAGTTGAGAAAACTACTTAGTATCTTCTCATTTTACTGTTATATATAAAGAATATTATTTCAAAACAGTAAGACTTCAAATTGCATTTCTATTTCTTTCTCACCTGTTCTCTGAGTATTGTACTATTTAGGATACTGTGGGATAATTAATTATAATTACTAATGGTTCTAATAATTCTTGATTACTCATAGAATGCTTGATCACATATTAATGGGCCACTCCTTTCTCAGACTTCCTTTGAGTTGAAGTAACTATGCAGTATCTGACAGCGTAAGCTGATACTCATGTTAGTAGCCTGGAGGTGACATTTTGTAGTCACTATCACAAATAGCAGGTGTCAGAGTTCTCTCTGAGAAAGTTAGGACATATTAAGGGAAGACTATAAACATAAAGATCCTATTCAGCTTTATTTGTAGTCTGTCATCATGTTTAAATTATAGTGAAATGTACCTAAATATTTTTAGTCTAAATAAATTTAAAAGGATCACTGTTGAGTGGGGGTTTCTATATGAAGATTCCAGGGAAGAAGCATTCAGTTAGGATGTGGAAAATCTAGCGCTCCTGTGTGTCTCTCACACTACCACCACACTCACCACACTTCTCATGCCAGATGGAGAGTTTTTCCCACCATCAACCAATTCTCCAACACCAGCTGGGTGTCGTACAATTTAATTCAATTCTGACATTATCTACTTGGAGATAACATCAGATCCTACAAGAGGACTTCAGCTACATCCATTTTTACCTTAGTTTGTACTTTTCAAATTGATTACATACTTTCAGCTTATCTCTTAATTCAGGCAAAGACCATGCAGGCAAAGCATCCTGTGATGGGAACTGAAACTACCCTCTCAAGCAAGAGACTGCTCAGATTCTAGCAAGACCCCACATGATTGACCCCAAGGCAATGATCAGCTTGACCTTAGCGCCCACTTGCATATAAACCGAGAAGTATTTTCGGTACTTTGAGATGCTCGTTTGCTGTCGTCCTGCTGTTGGCCTCACTGAAAAAATTCCTTTCATGTTTCACTACCACTACTCTCTCTGCCTTTGGATTTTGTCAGCAGCACATAGCCAACTTGGTCTACGTGCTGCTGGAGGACTCCTGGAGGGGGGTGCTCTTGCACCCCTGCGCCCTGGTTGCAATCCCACACGTTAAGGGCTCAGTCCTCTAACACTCCCCCCTCTTCAGATGCCAGTTGCAGGTAATAGGTCCTTCTGTTACCCACAACTTCTGTCTAACTTGACTACAAACTGGAGGTTCCCATGACCTCCTCCTCCTTGGATTCAATTATTTGCTGTATCAGCGCACAGAACTCAGAAATACATAAATGTTTATCGGTTTATTTAAAAATATGATAAAAAATACAGGTAACAGCCAGATGTAAAGATGTGTAGGGCAAGGTATATGGAAGCACTCTCTGAGTGTGGCCTTATCCCCGAGTCTCTGCGTGTTTACCAACCCTGGAGGGTCTCTGAACCTTATCCTTTTGGGTTTTTATGGAAGCTTCATTACATAGGTATGGTTGATTAAATACTGAGCACTCGTGATTGAACTCAGTCTTGAGCTTCTCACTCCTCCCTGTGGGTCAGAGGTCAGGGGTGGGACTAGAAAGTTCCAAGCTTCTAGTTTAGAGTTGGCTCTACTGGCAACCAGCCCTGATCCTTATTCCACCTAGGGCTTTCCTAAAAGTTACCTCATTAACATACAAAAAGCACCATGATTGGGCGCCTGGGTGGCTCAGTGGGTTAAAGCCTCTGCCTTCTGTTCAGGTCACGATCTCAGGGTCCTGGGATCAAGGCCCACATCTGGCTCTCTGCTCAGCAGGGAGCCTGATTCTTCCTCTCTCTCTGCCTGCCTCTCTGCCTTCTTGTGATCTCTCTCTGTCAAATAAATAAATAAAATCTTAAAACAAACAAACAAACATGATTGCTCTTAACACTTAGGAGCTCTATGCCAAGAATGGGATGAAGACCAAATATATGTTTCTCATTATAAATCACAATGTTACACTTAGTAAGCCCAGGGAGTCTACATATTACTCAAAGTAATAATTCCTGACCTTGTAAATGTTTCTTTATCACATTTAAATTTTTAAACAATAAGCTGATTGGCTTTAGAACCAGTTACTTTGTAGTCAAAGAAGTAATGACCAGGAAATAAAAAATATGTGAGATTGATTTCCTTTGTGGACTTCCAAGCTGGAGTCTGAATATTTATGGAATGTTCCAAGTTATCCCTTTCTCTCACTCCATCCTTCTTACCATATGTGGGGCTAGCTGCTTTTGATGCTGAGAAAGTTGCCCCAAAGATAGTTATAACTTCAGGCTTTTTTTTTAAGGGCCTCGCCACAACCACCCCCAACAAATTTACAACAGCCAGCATTTTAATAAAGCAAGAAGAGGTGTGAGCATAGAAGGGGAAAAGGAAAAAAAGGAATGGAGTAAAATAGGACAACATAATTAATGATTGAAGGTCATGGGAGTGATAAGATAGAATGCACCTGGAGGTGACTGACAAAGCTGAGATCTAGGCAAACTCTCATTGTACTTTCCCCACTAATTTTTTTTTAATAGATGCTTGAGCAATCAATCTTTCTTTCTTTCTTTCTTTCTTTCTTTCTTTCTTTCTTTCTTTCTTTCTTTCTTTCTTTCTTTCCTTTCTTTCTTTTCATGTTTCTTTCTTCTTCTTTCTTTCCTCTTTCTTGGGTTCAGTAATTCATCAGTTGCATATAACACCCAGGGCTCATCTCCACTAGTTTTAATGCATGTGAAAAATAAGGAACGATCCAACTTTCTGGCTAATAAGTATTTATAATTTATAGAAGTTTTCTAATTCTCTAGACAGAGTAAATGACCTCCCATATCATCTTGCTTTGAAATAGTTCTTCTGATTTTCCTGAGGAATCTCATACTTCCTGCCCCACTGATCTTCACAGTCATTTGGAGATCATATTAATTTCCTACTGCTACCATGCAAATCATCAAACACTTAGTGGCTTAAGACAGCATAAATTTATTTTCTCAGAGTTCTGGAGGTCAGAGGTCTAAAATCAAGATGTCAGTAGATCTGTGTTCCATGCAGAAGTGACAGAGGAGAATTCATTTACGTACTTTTTTCAATTTCTAGAGGCTGCCTGCATTCTTTGGCTATGATTCCTTCAACTGCTTGCTTCGATGGTCATATCTGCTGCTCACTCTGACCCTCCTGATGGAGTTTTGGAATACAGGTGTGAAGTTTGATGGGATGAGGTCTGGAGCTGACCACCAAGAAAGAATTCTTGAGATGTCTCTAGTGAAAAACGGTGGTTTTATCAACACTTGAGGACAGGACCCGTGGGCAGAAAGATCTGCTATACAGGGTTGTGGGAAGTGACTGATTATATACTTGGGAGCTATAGAGGTAAAGAAAAGAGAGGTTTTCAAATGAACTGCTGTATGCTAAAGAGGACCTACAAGGTATTAGAGGCCTTGCCACTGCCAAGTTAAGGTGTTTTTTCCCTCTAGCAAACTATTAACATTAAGACAGTTGGGAATTTTCCTGGAAAAATGTTATACCCAGCCTATCACAAGTCCTTGTCAATGAGCTGTAGGTTATAAGAAAATTTTATTTTATTTACATTCTCTCTACCTTTGTTTCCCACATCACTTTGGATAGGTAGGTGATGTTAGGGCTCCAGGAAATTCAATCTATTGGTCTCTGGAAGTTAGGTTATTGATAAGAATGCTTTTTTCTTGTAAATCACTAAGATATTTGGAAACTGAGGGACTCATGCCCTTAAGTACTATAATCTCTATTAGTTAACCATTTGTTTTTCCCTTCCCTTAGCTTTAGGGCAGCCAGGGCAGCCTGAGGAATGTCACACAGAACCCACCTGGGAGTGTGGGGGAGGGTTGATGGGTGTCAACACGGGCTTTGTCCTCAGCTTGCCTTCTGCTCCTTCATCACTCCTGCCTACTGCTTATAAGAATCCTTGTAATTACATCGGACCCGCTTGAAAAACCTAGGATAATCTCCCCAACCCAAGATCCTTAACTTAATCACACTGGCAATATCCATTTTAACATGTAAAGTAATATATAAAGTAATACATTTTTTGACTTAAAGCAATCATCTTCAGGGGTCATTATTTAGTTTATCACAGGGATTAAGAAAACGTGAATTATTATCCAATTTAACAGAGAAAGAAACTGAAATAATAGGGGTTACAGAGTTTTATGAAGTTCCACTCCTAGTTAGTGGAAGAGAAAGGGCTAGGATCCGAGTTCTGGACTCTTCTTAGATCATGGGAGTTCTTTTTGATCCAGATGGACTTCCTTGGACCATGACCCAAGCAGGCACTTTCACTCTGATTATATTTCTGTGTAGGATAATCCAGGAAGTCAGTAACAAAGCCTCAAGTGCACTATTTTATATTTAGTTGCCCCTTGGAGTCATGAGGTTTGGACAGGACACTGTTACCACTGAGACAAGTACAATACTTTCAATAAATTTCATGTCGAGGATCAGAATTGTGAGGGTCACTAAAGGGCATGATAATTTCTCACTGCTCACTTACCACCTTAATAAGTATTTGAGGAATCAAGTAATTTTTGTTTTTGTGAGGTTACATGTAGACACTTCCTTAGACCAATCATGGACAAAAAGTTGGGTTGACAATTACCAAGAACAATACAAAGACAATACAAGGGTCCACATAATCTCAGTGCTTATTGACTGTGTCCTACCAATTAGAAAAGTTATAATTAGTGAGGTAAATGGCATTATAATAGGAACATATTTACAAATGAATTGACCCTTTATAAAGTTAATTATCCAATGGAGAACTAAGTACTACTCTGCCCTAATTATTACCTTACTAATTTTTGGATATTGTAAATACTAACTAATACAATGCAAATACAGTAAAGATCAGTCACAAATGACAATGATTTTGCAATACTGTATTGGAGAGTTGCTCAAACCGTAGGCAAGATCACTGACAAATTAGAATTGGAATAGTGAGACTCCTTAATACTGGTGAAGAGAAAATAATATGGATAACGACAAGATACAGGCTTCTAAAGAGAAAGATTTGATTATCAAATGATTAAGGGAAACCACTGGGGAAATTGATGAATATCTCAAATATTTTTGTACTTTTTATGATCCTATTATACAGACCAAACACAAATGAAGGATGCTGTCATTCAGAACGTTCATATATAATGCAACTGAATTCTTTTTAATTTTCTCCATTATATGTAGACAATAGAATGTCAATTATATTTTGAATGTTACTGAATATAAAGACACACACCATCTTAATTTAGTTTCATTTTAAGTTAATATTTACTATATTTTAATTTATTATTTCCATCTTTATCTTAATTTATTTTACATAGTATTTCCCACTACAAATGATCCTAAGATAATAAGGACTTTATGTATTTCAGAGTCTATAGCCCATCTTTATTGGGCAGGAAAGTATTTGAAGATTTCTAATTTCATCCATCAGTATATGGTTACAATTCACAACTGAAGGCTGTCAGTTTGGGGCAGTGTATAGAAATTTTAAAGAGGTAAGCCGGACCAGTAACAGTTAATTGAGCTTTCTGGGAAGACAGTTTTCCAACAGACCTTCTTGGGTAATTATTGGGAAAAAAGTCCTTCCTTCAGGGAATAGACAGATAGACCTCCTAGAGGATTTGTAGGAGCTAGAGAAACCCTTAGAGGTCTCTGACGTGAGATAAAGTATGTGGCCACTTCTGACTGTCAGCCATAACGCCAGCATCATCAACATGATTCAAGAGAAGGGTGAGCCAGGAAAGTCTTTCAATCATGATGAGACCTCCTTGTGGCCCAGATAGAGATGCAAGGCTACAGCACTGATTCTAGAGGGGTTTGATTAGACAGAATTGATTAAAGATGCTGAAAAGACAGTTAACAATACACTTGTTGTACAGAACATGGGCTACCAAGTTGTTAATGTACCTATGTGAATTGCTTAGTAGATGTGTGCATTTAACCCAGAATATTTTTGGATTCTTTCAACTATGTTCTTTTATTGATCACTGAATCCTCAGTACGAATAATTTTAAGGGTGTCTGAGTGGCTCAGTCAGTTAAGCATTTGCGTTTGGCTCAGGTTACAATCCCAGGGTCCTAGTCAGGTTCCCTGCTCAGTGGGAAGTCTATGTTTCCCTCTCGCTCTGCCTGCAGCTCCCTCTACTTTTACTCTCACCCTCTCTCTGTGTCAAATAAATAAATAAAATCTTAAAAAAAAGAATAATTTTATATGTCATAAATCAAATAGTTGAATTGGGGTGAACTTGGTTGATTATTTGGAAGTTTCTATAGTAATGCTCTAGCAAGAACAGTTTTTATTTATTTTTTATTTCTTAAAAGATTTTATTTGTTTGAGAGAGAAAGCAAGTGCAGGTGGGGTGGGGGAGGGACAGAGGGAGAGAGAAGCCAGCTTCCTGCTGAACAGGGACCAGCCCCCAACTCAGGGTTCTATCCCAGGACCTTGGGACCATGACCTGAGCTGAAGGCAGATGCTTAACCGACTGAGCCCCTCACGCACTCCTCAAGAAAAGTTATTTATTTATTTAAAAGTTGTTTTGTTTGTTTGTGTGGTGTTTTTTTGTTTTGTTTTGTTTTGTTTTAGAGAGAGAGGGCAAGAACATAAACCATGTGGAAGGGCAGAGGGAGAGGAACAAGCAGACTTCCTGCTGAGAAGGGAGGCTGACATGAGGCTTGATCCCAGCATCCTGGGATCATGACCTAAAGCAAAGGCAGATGCCTGACTGACTGAACTACCCAGAAAAGTTTTTTTAAATAAATAGTATACTAACAAGCTAGTTTGAAGAAGTGGGTGCCTGAATAGGAACTTATTCCATCTTAAGTGTTTCCATAAAACTTTTCAAACCATTCTGTTATTTTCCCCCCACCACCACTTCTTTCAAACTCTGTCAATCTCTTTGTCTTTCTCTCTCTCCCTCCCTTCCTCTCTCTCTCTCACACACACACACACCCACAGGCACACTCACACACAACACACACATAGAATTTGTTTAGCCTTCTGTTTCCCTTGCTTAATCATGACTTCCCTAAAGGCAAGAGCTGTGGCCTGTTAATGACTGAATTCTAATTTTCTTAATTTAAAAAGTGAGTTAAATGAATCTGTGAATTTGAATAATTTAGTGTTAGAGTTACACAACTGGCCTTACTTTTCCTTTCTCACTATCTGGACACATTCACCTTCTTTCAGATTATAAAGCAACAATTTGTACATAGGAACCTAAATCTAATTCCAAAAATTTAGCAATATTTACCTCCTAAATAGAAGGAAATAAAATCAGATGTGTTTTATTATCATTTCCAGATTTATGAGTTATTTTAATTGATTATATGTAGATTATATGAAAGAAAGACCAAATAACAGTTGTGAGCCTAGGGTACCATGCTGCAATAAAATTCTGAGTGATAAAAGCTGCTGTAATTTACTACAATTTCCTGAATGTCTACAATGTATTAGGTTTTTGCTAGATATTTTACATGTAATCTTTATACCAAATATGTGAGACTTTTTTTTTTTAACAGAAGAGGAAATTAAGCTTAGTAATTTTCCCTCTATCACAGAGAGAAAAGCCCGTAAATGGCAGAAACCCAGACGTTAAACTCAAGGTAGTGAGACTCTGAAGTAATCTGGTATGTCCTGGGGCTTTCGTAGTCCTGCAAAAGTTACACTCAGTTTGGGTTTTGGGAGAGTTTGTGTAAAGGGACCATTCATGGGCAGGTCGAACCTGAGCTGGCATTTGTCCATAGAGTCCTCTTTAAACAGACATGTCACCTTTGTGAATTCTGAGTGAAGTACATCTGTACACACTGAGGACTGCAAAATCTAACAGACTCAGCTGTGCAGTGATGCAGTAGGTTTGCACTCTCCTTGAGTACAGAAAGCCTCTAGGCACAGATGACTAAATCATCCCTCCCCCTCAATTAGGTCTTTTACGTATGGTGCTCTGTCAGCTTGTCTGCTCCTCTGTTCAAAGGAGAGGGGAGGTTATATACTATATTTAGCTTGGATATGGCAGAGTAAAAAAAAAAAAACAAAAAACAAACAATAATCCTGGCAAATACAGAGACCACTATGTTTGCATTAGATCCGATTGTTGTTTGAACCTATATAAATAGACCTTTCTTTGTTGGATATAGTTTGAATTTATATGCTATAGTGTTCTATTCTTACCTGTAACCCATGTAATTGCCCCTGTGGATCCATTCCAGAATATGGTATCTGTTTCTGAGTAGTGTGGACTTGATACTGACGGCTACTGTCTCCTTATTTTTCTTAATGATGCTTTGGGGAGACAATTCAAGGGACCACTGAAGTGTAGCTGCCTCATATACATAGCATGTATATCTCTATAACATCTACTTTCAGTAAGAAGCCTCTCCTGAAGGCACCTGGGTGGCTCAGTTGGTTAAGCCTCTGCCTTCGGCTCAGGTTATGATCTCAGGGTCCTGGGATTGAGGTCCTCATTGCCCTCTCTGCTCAGCAGGGAGCCTGCTTCCTCTTCTCTCTCTGCCTCCTCTCTACCTACTTGTGATCTCTCTCTTTGTCAAACAAATAAATAAAATCTTAAAAAAAGAACAAAACAAAGCACTGTGTTTGGCTTAGGTTATAAACCTGGAGTCCCTGGATCGAGTCCCACATGAGGCTCCTAGCTCCGCAGGGAGTCTGCTTCTCCCTCTGACCTTCTCCCCTCTCATGCTCTCTCTCTCTCACTCTCTCTCTCTCAAATAAATGAAGAAAATCTTTAACAAAAAAAAGAAGCCTCTCCTGATCCCAAGCAAGGTATGTTCTTACTCTGCCTTGGAATCCTTTGTCTTTCACATTCAGCTACAGACAAGAAGAGGTTATAGTCTCATCTTCCCCATTATATTTTGTCCTATTCATCATTTTTTTCCAGCCACATATTAAAATTATTCTTCACACAGAGTAAGAAACAACAACAATAATAAAAAAAGAAACAACAACAATAATCATAATAATAAGTGGTGGATTGAATTATATTTCTTAAAAGGAAGCTTGTTTTCCTATTTTTAAAGAGCTTTAAGTTCCTAAATAGTTGCTAAAATTTGAGAACTTCTCTGTTACTCAACAGATCATTTCATCACTGCTTGTTTTATTTCTTAGCTGAGTGATCATTTTCCTTCTTCTTCAAATAGCTTCTCTGTTTCATAGTACATGGAATATGTATTGTCTACTTTTGTTTGTGGTTGGCTTGGCACACTGATTTTCTAGTTCGTATGGCTAATATATAAGTTATCCCATCCAGGTTCATCCAACACATGTGTGGCCTATTCTGATGTTGCTTTGGAAGTAAACAATACATTTGCACTATTCCTGTTGAGAATTTCAAGGAAGAAAAAAAAAAAGAAAATATGCAGATTTTAAAATAGTTCACTTCTGTTTTTCAAACTTATGTAATTTTTTTCTTTATAAGACACTTTAAAAATCAGCTTTTGGTGGGCAAGATTAACAGTTTATGTGGCTTGAGACAAAAGCAGTATATATCAGAGGGAGTTTGTTTGAGCACACCAGTAACTACATTTCCTTAAAGGGTGATTCATTTTTTCCTGAGACAATTTGTTTTACTTCTCTGCAATTAAAATTTTCTTTTCATGAGAACAATGGAAATGTGTACCAGGAAAAAATTAAAACTACTTGCAATATAAGTACTGTTTGGGGATTAAACTTGGAACTTAAAGTTTTATGATATAATTCCATCTTAATTGAGTAAAACCTTTGAGCATTTGCATGCTCTTATCATAGGAAAGAGCTTTCTCTTCAAATTGAGTAATTAGGGTGATATTTTGCTTGTTTTTCCTATGAGATGGAAGAAATGAGTCATAAAAATGAGATCGAAAAATTACCTATAAGATGTTAATTTCTTTTAAAGATTTTATTTATTTATTTATTTATTTATTTATTTATTTATTTATTTAAGAGAGAGAGTGTGTGTGCATGGGCAGGAGTGGGGGGAGGGGCAGAAGGAGAGGGAGACAGATAATATTTAGCAGACTCCGTGCTGAGCATGGAGTCTAACACGGGACTCAGTCTCACAACCCTGAGATCATGACCTGAGTCAAAATCAAGAGTTGGACTCTTAACTGATTGAGCCACCCAGGCGCCCCAAGATAATAAGTTATTTAATGTTACTTGTCAGGACAGAAGAATATATAATACTCACCGATAATACCGCAAAATGGGCTAAAACTGCATGCCTTAAATGGTATATTTCTGTGTCCATACCCTCCACAGCAGAAAGTTAGCATTCTTACTTCATTCCCCAGCTAAATGGTGGGGTTCCTAAGGACTGCTCACACTACAGTTTCTAAACTGTAGTCACTATGCAGTATCTTGCCCCTTCGGGTCCTTAGTGACTGGAGACGGCTGCCTATAAATAAATTAGAAGTAAATCTGTCCACTATCATTGTTGATGATACTTAACATGAGAATAACAGTGTCCCAGCCAAAATTGCATTCTCCATATTCGCTTTCAAAACCTTGGGCTTTTTGGAATGTAGACCAGGGAAGGAAGAATGACCTCACTTATTGCCTGGTTTATAAAGCAGTTATTGATTTATGCCCAGATATTCATAAAATCTCCAGTACAGTTGTACCTTTTCTATTTCTCAACCCTCTTGCAGAATTCCAAAGTCTCTTGTGGAAACATTTCTTTCAATGTTTGTGTTTGTCAGTGTTTACTTTGTACCTTTTGTGCCTGGGTGTGTGCCTGCAGGTACTTTGCTGTGTTGGTGGTAGTTTATGCTTCGACCATCCTTCTACTCATGACCTTCACTGTGTGGCTTATACTTATTGACTCTATTATTAATAATATGTTAGTCACTGAGGATCAGATGAGTCATACTAGGCTTAGCTAGGGGGCTCTGCTTCTTGCTGTAAATTTATGGGTTTACTTCAGGAAAGGACTCTCTTTCCTGCTTCTGTTAAACTTTTTTGGACCATTGCACTCACCTAGGTGTATTTTTCTCATAACAATGATAATAATATAAGAGTCAGGCAAGAATGTGCAAGACTTTTACCCCATTCCATTGCTGAAGTAAATCATTGCCAAGCCCACAGCCAAATAATGGAAAAATGTTCTTTGCCAACTGGATTTCATCTTTTGCAAAAGAACTATTAAAATTTTTCCCCACCTTTCTACTGGAGTGTCTGTCTCCTTTTCTGTCTGAATTTTAGAAACATTTTGTATTTTGCTCAGAATCTATTCTTACACCTTCACCAACATTTAACTGTGAGACAATTTTATGTTTTTAACAAAACAAAAGCTATCTTTTGTTTACATTAAGGTGCTTCTACCCATCTCTTAAAACAAAATACTCGAAGTCACCTTTATCACTAGTTTTCTCTCGCCAGGCAACATCATTTTCCTCATGTTTTTTCACATTGCTGGATTTATTTTGCTGTGAAATGAGGAACTCCTTGATCAAATCAGTGGTGTTTGGTTACAGTGATGATGCAAAAGGCATTCCAGAGGCTGTGAATGATTAATTTAGGATAATCGATCCATATGGAAGATAAATACATAGCCAATACAGGTGTTAGGACTGGCAAAAACAAGCTACTGCCCTCTCCTTAATGGAAATGAGTCCTTATGAACAACTTATCCCCAAGTTTTTCGCTGGTTCTGACAGTGACTGACACCTTACCAGGTGTTCATTGACCTCTTTATCAGTCTGGTTGGGCATTCATAAGTGACAACGCCTAGATCAGCCTGGTGAGAGGATATCCATTATTTCGGACTGTTCATCAACTCCATCCCAACTACCATGACTAATTTGTACATGGACCCATTAAATAAGTATGGTAAGTGAAGATAAAAAGAAAGACTGACAGCCATAGGACAAGTCATGTTTTCCACCTGATTTTTTGATACAGTTTGGTAGACCTTCACACTGGACTTTAAATTCTACACCCATTCCAAGAGGTCCATCATATAGAGAAAATATTATCTTCAAATTCTATTTCTTCTCTGAGAGGTCTGTTTCCATATATCTTCATCACCAGTCTTCTTCTTTTGTTTTTTCCACATCCCAGACCAACCTGACAACCCATTAGCATTGCCTGTGAATTGGTATAGGACTTTAAATTATGTTACCTGTTTTTCTGGTAAGAATGGGCAGCTACATTATTGCCCAAAATTTGCCAACTCTGTGTCAGGTCACCTGAATGGGCTGTAATGCAGCCGTATTTCATTAGTTCCTGTGATACCATATTATGTCGACGCTCCTGTAGAACAAGTTCATTCTTTTCTTCCTTTGTCACCTGGTTGTAGGTAACCACATGAAGCTGTAAATAGGGACTGGGAAAGGTTCATAAATGCAATAGGAGGGGACATGATGAGAATCTGATCTATCTGCTCAAACAACATACTTGTATCTTGTGATCTGTTAAAGCAATATTGCATAGGTCTTTCCACTACTGATGCTGCATTTGTTTATTTCATGGCTCATTAGATCAGCTACTTTGTTATAAACATCTAGTTTGTCCTTAGAAGGCAAATATAGAATAGTCATTTTGATTTCTTTGGTCATGCTTTCAGTTTTTACCAGAGTTTGGTATCAAACAAATACTGCTTCTCCAAAGGGAATTGTTATCCACATAAGAAAATAAATAGTTTTCCCCAAAAAACTTTGAGGTTTACACTGATTCTTCTATTTGGATCAACTAGAGGTGCCAAGAAAGCATCTTAATTTGCTACAAATACTTTATCATTGGTTCTACTGGGTTACAGGCCTTATGTGGAGAAACTAATTATATCATAGCTTGAATATGCAGGAGAACAGTCTCTTGCTCTGGGGTTTACTCACAACTAGCTGATTCATGTGTTAAGTCAAATGTGAAAGTGCCACACCCAAGTGTGGTTTATGTTGTTTTCCAAATCTAAACAGGTCTATTCTACATTGCACTTTTTAACAACTGGTAGATATTAATGGGTATAATTACTGGTTTTTCTCTTAGAGCAGATATCCATAGATACCACAGACCACTGAATCTAGAAATTTCACTGATATACTAGTGGCTTAATTTTCAGGGAGTTTATCTTCCACCCTCTGACATTCTTGACATAAGGTGTCATGACATCTAGGATATCTGGTACTTCCTGTTCACAGGTGCAATCATAATGTCATCGGTGTCATGGATCAACATGATGTTCTTTGGAACATTATAGAGTTGGTGTCCCTGTAGACTATATTAGGACATAAAGCAGGAAAACTTACAGCCCTGAGGGAAGACAATAAGGATGTCCCTGCCAGGTAAAAATCGAATTACTTCAGATATACCTTGCTAATGGATAAAAGCTTATTTACCAGCTCCATACCACTAGCTATGTTGATTTTCTCCAGTAGAGATACACATCTGGAGGAAAGCTGCAGTTGGATTCAATCTTAGATTACATTAATAATAGCCTACAGTAATAGATCCATGCAACTTTTGTATTGGCCAAACTGGCCAATGTAAACAAAGATGATCTATAGGATCATCACCTATGCATCTTTCAAATCATTGATGATTAAAGTGATCTCTGTAATTCATTCAGAAATGAAGTACTGGATTTGATTTAGTATTTTAGCAGGAGGAATAAATTTAGGAACTTCCACTTGGTATTTCAGCCATATTAGCCCTTAGTCCATGATAAGTCAGGAAGCCAGTATGTGGATTTTTTTTCCATTTGCTGAGTCCAGCTATGTCAACTCTAAATATAGGAATTGACATGTGGGTACACCACAGGATGTGTTCATTGATTAACTGGGCCCCGTGTAAGAGACTCGGGCTAAAGCTCCTTTTATCAGTGACTAACTTTCATATGGATTATAGTACTATTTTGTTTCCCCAAATTAACACTAAGTCAGAGCCGGTGTCCCAAAAGTCTGCTTGTTACTTTTTCCCAAGTTCACAGTCAGCATATGTAAACAGCTTCAAAGACCTTTGGAAAAATCTTGGAGAAATACTGATAGTATATATGTATATTAATTTTCTCTTATTGATGTAAAAAATTAACACCAACTTAGTGGCTTAAAACAACACGTACATATTATCTTACATTTCTGTAGGTGAGAAGTCTGATACAGGTCTCACTTGGCTGAAATCAAGATAGGGCTGTGTTCCTTTCTAACAGCTATAGGGGAAAAAAAAATCTGTCCTTGCTTTTTCCAACTCTAAAGGCTGTCTGCATTCTTTGGATCCCAGGTCCCTTCCTCCATTTTCAAAACCAGCAACATTTGCAACTATCTGGCCATTCTTCCTAGTTACATCTCCCTCTGACTCTTGACTCTCTGTTCTGCCTCTGCCCTCTGCCTCCTTCTTCCACTTTAAGGACTCTTGTAATTACATTGGATTCTTTTGGATAAAGCACAAAAATCTCCCTCTTTTAAGGTCAGCTGATTAACAGTCTTAACTCCACTTTGTCATGTAATCTAACAGGTTTCATGGATTAGGACAGGGACATCTCTGGAGGAATCATTATTCTGCCTACCACAATAGTATGACCTTATTGCAGAGGACATTCCCAAGAAGATAACACTCTCCTTCTAAAAATACTACCAACTGGTGAGAAAGCCACGACTTTGTATGTAACCCATGGTTTTCTATATTGATAGTTCAAATTAAGTGTCTTCTCACTGTGCCTAGGGACTTTTTGATTATACAGATAAAATAATACTTTAGTAAACTATGCTACTCTTTGGCTCACCATAAACAATGAACCACTCTGATAAATTCCTCTATGTCAGAATACTCTAATTTCCACTGTATCCATGATGCCTATTGCAATGTTGGTGCCTGCATGGCTCTGATGGTTAGTCACTGTTACCTGGACTCCCCTGCTTCAAGATTCTAATATCTCTCTTAAACTCAGGTACCATTTTAGTGGCAGAATCCCTCATCATAATTCCTAGTCCATAAAGAATAGCCGTCATGGAGATTTCATGGATGCTATTTGTTTTAGTATTTAAATTCTTAATGTCTTAGGGAATTGAGTATTTGCTGAGTCCTCTGGTCGATGAGAGAGGGTTCTACTGATACAAAATAACTTCAGGCCAAAATTTCCATCTCTTTAAGCCTTGATTACTTCCTACAGATTATTCCAGGGAAGTTCTGTCATATAAAAATTTCACTGAATGAAAGCCACCATTAAAACCAGGATACTGGCAACCAAACTAATAATCTGTTGAAGTCACTTCCAGCTGCTTACAGTGATACATTAAACCAAGAATCTTGATTAAAGACACCTATGTTAATAAATTTATTCCTCTTCTCTGATGTAACATTCTTCAAATTCCATCCCAGACATGTTCCCTAGATTCCAGCTGAAATGCATTAGCAAAATATTACAATTCTTTAGTTTATAAGCTCTCTTTATAGAAAAGATTCTGCAGTTGTCCTCTTGGGCATATTGTTATTTAACTGCTTATGGATTTGAAATTAATGAATGGTGTTTGGATGAATTATGAAGAGAATAGGATACTCTTTGTGAAGTAATCCTGTCAAATGAAGTCATCACAGGGGTTTTAATAATGGAAGGGCTAATCTATTTAGATAGAAAAAGAGGGGCTACTTCTGCTGGTAAAGGGAGCTTAAGAATATCAGAGTCTACCTAAGATACCCCAATCAAAAGATCAGAATTTTACTGACTCCAAATAATGTACTAAATTAAATAAAAACTGATTTTTTTGAAGCTGTGCTTTCAACTTGAGTTCTGAAATTTAATTTTTTGACTCTAATCTTAAACCATGTATTCTCTGAGGCTACTAAAACAGGGAAATCTGAAAACTATAGCCCATAGCCCATGAAGAGAATGGCTTGGACATCTTTAAAGAGTCAAAGGAAGAAAAAGGAAACATAGACTATATGTGGCCTCATGAATCCTGAAGCCTTTACTATCTGATCCTTTAAGGAAAAAAAAAATGCTGAACCTTGAACTAGGGGAAAAAGGAATTATTTTGAAGTTATAGAGAAGGTCTGGGCTTTCATCTGTCAGTGTCTTAATCTTAGAGTTGACAATTCAGTGCTTTTTCTGTGAACTCTAGCACAGTCTTAAGTGGTCATCCCACCTCTCAGCCTTTGCAGTTGTTATTACCTTCCTACTATTGAATGAATAGTTGACTTCCTAAAGACTTAAAATCAATCAGAACTTCATCCCAAGCATTTATAGATCACAATTTCATGAAGCTATATATTATGATATGCCATTTTTATCAGAAAAATTATCATCAAAGTATTTTAAGCTTGGGGCACCTGTGTGGCTCAGTTGATTAAGCATCTGCCTTCAGCACCGGTCATGATTCTGGAGTCCTGAGTTCGAGCCCCATGTTGGGCTCCCGGCTCAGCTCAGAGTCTGCTTCTCCCACTACTTCTCACCTTGCTTGTCCTCTCTCCCTCTCTCTCTTTCTCTCTCTCTCTCTTTCACTGTCTTTATCTCAAATAAATAAATAAATTCTTAAAGAAAAAGTATTTTAAATGTAAAGAATGAGATACTTCAATTATGTAGATGTGTTTTCAGTCTTGATACCAAGGACTCTAACAGTCAGAATCTGGTCAGAAAATGGAATCCACTACATACATTTCAAACAAAGATAATTTAATATAAGAAATAGATTACATGGCTCAGTGGGTTAAAGCCTCTGCCTTCAGCTCAGGTCATGATCTCAGGGTCATAGAATTGAGGCTCACATCGGGCTCTCTGCTCAGCAGGGAGCCTGCTTCCTCCTCTTTCTCTGCCTGCCTCTCCACCTTCTTGTGATCTCTCTCTCTGTTGAGTAAATAAATAAAATCTTAAAAAATAAAACTATTATTAAAAAAAATTGATTACATGTATAACGGAAGAACAGAGAAGCAAGCCAGAAATTAGCAACCCCAAAATAAGCAATAGCAGGGGTTGCCTAAACCCCTCAGCGGCTATAAAGACAAAGGAAAGAGAAAATGTTATTAGAGATAATGACCAGGTCTATCATACAAAAGCTGCAATTTCAGTGGGCCTGTCTACCAAGAAAGAGCCTACGGAATACAGGGATTTTTAGCAGATGATGGACCAATCAGGGTGAGTCAGGAAGGGATACAATCATTTCTATTAGTGTTCCTTAAAGCCCCTGAGTGGCAATAGCCACCCTCTGTTCCCTTTCTTCTGTCAGGCAGTCTTCTGCTCTACCTGCATAGACTACAGCTATTTGGAAACAGGAAACAAGGCAAGCTGGGAAATGCAATCCCTTTCAGAGCAAGGCAGAAAAACATAGGATTGAATGTGAAGCTCAAATAACTGTTGTGTTTGTATTTAGCAACATGCTAAACATCTCTCAGTAATTCTATTAATTTTTATCTGTGAATTCTGCTTCATGACGTATGTGAGGTATATATTCATGATTAATAACTGTTTTCCAGCTCATACGCTATTACTTTGTTACTGACTTACCAACTCACTAGGATTTCTAATAAAAAATTATATGAAAGTGCAAGCAGTGGGCATCCTTATGTTTTCACTATTGAAAAGTTTTCAACATTTCCATTAAGCATGATTTTTGCTGTAGGTTATAGGGTCCCTGTATTTCTTTTATTTCAATTTTATTGAGGTATAATTTATATACCCGGCACACATTTGATACAATTGATGAGTTAAGACACATACAATACCTGTGATACCATTGCTACAATCAACATAATAAACATACCCATCACCTCTGAAAGTTTCCTTGTGTCCCTTTGCTCTGTGTGTTAATGGTAAAAACACTTACCAAGAGTTCTATCCTCTTCATAAGTTCTTCAGTGCAAAACACTATATTGTTGACTATAGATACTGTATTTTTCAGCAGGTATCTAAAACTTAATCATCTTGTATAACTATAACTTTATACATATTGAAAAACTCCCCCATATCCCCCTCTTCCCAGCCCCCAGGAACCACTGTTCTACTTTCTTATAAGTTTGTCTGCTGTAGACGCCTCACATAAGTGGAATCATTCAGTGATGGTCCTTCTGTAATTGACTTATTTCACATGTCTTCTAGGTCCATCAGTGGTGTTGCAAATGGTACAATTTCCTCCTTTTTAAAGGCTGAATGATATCCCATTGTATGTATGTACCACATTTTCTTTATCCATTCATCTGTTTATAGATATTTTGGTTTTCCATATTTTTGCTATCATGAATAATGCTACCATGAACATGGGAGAGCAGGGATCTCTTTGAGAGTCATATTTTAATAGTATTAATACTTTCGGATATATACCCAGGAGTGAGAAGGTAGAATCCTATGATGGTTCCAGTTTTAGCTTTTCGAGGAGCTTCCATACTGTTATCTACATTGGCTACACCATCTTACATTCCCATCAACAGTGCACAGCTGCTCTAATTTTTCCACTTTGTTGTCAACACTTTTGGTTTTGTTTTGTTTTTGATAATTGCCATCATAACAGGTATGAAGTGATGTCTTGTGGTTTTCTTTGTGTTTTCCTAATCATTAGTGATGTTCTGCATCTTTTCATATACTTTTTGGTCATTTGTATGTCTTCTTTTGAGATATGTGGGAAAACTAGCTATTCACATATAAAAGGATAAAACTGGACTCCTATGTTATACCATATGCAAAAATCAATGCAAAATGAATTAAAGACTTAAACATAAGACCTGATAAAATTCCTGAAGAAAACAACTTTATACACTGTATTTTTCATCTTGAGAATTATTTCATATACATCTTTGATAATCATTGCTATTGCAGTTGATCTTTTTAAAATAATTCTTTTTACCCTCTTCATTCTCTGTTCTCTAAATTATTACATCCCACATTATTACATGTAAATGTAATGCCACACAAAATATGAATTTCTCCTTTGTATTTCTTACTATATTTGTTATATTTAAGCTTTCAGATGAAGTTTGAAAATCGGTGTATCATTTGATTTTTTTCATAGTCTTCTTTTTTCACCTTTTCTTATTCATCTCATATTCTTGCCTTTTTATTTTTTCTTATTTTTTTCCTTTGTTAAACTTGATTTCTATGTTGTATAAGCCATGTCATGCCTTTTCCCATTGAACATGCAAAATAATTTTCTTAACTATTAATTTGTGTTCTGTAGTAAAATACTTTAAAGATGTTAACTTAGGGTACTGTAACTTTCTCTGAGTCTTCCAGAAATTTTTTTAATTTTAAAGAACTTTTTCAATAGCTACTATGCTGTTTTAAATATTTATAAGTTATTTTTTAATATTTATAAATTCTTGATCAAAGGAAGATATAACCAAATATTTTGCCAATGACTTGAGTATATATATAAACCCTAGTTCAAATTCTTTGTCTCAATACAGGTGGAATCCTCTTATCATTTTAGAATTGCTGGGTACGTTGCTGTGGACAGTTTATTCCTCTATCCCCACTATCTTACAGTGTTTATTTAACACAATGTTGCTAAAATAATTCACACTTCTGGTACATGACTCTTTGAAAATCATAGCATATCAAGTAGTTTTAAAACTGTATACACAATTATATATTTATATTAGGATACTAATGTCTCTTCTCAACATCCATGGCATGTTTCATATGAGAAACATCCTTAGTAACACCAGCAGTAGTATCCAACTCTTTAATAATATGTAAGAAGAAAATTGAGAAAAATCTAACATGCTTGTTTAGAACACAATTATATAGTAAACCAGTTTTCTATTATTTTAAAATATACACATACTCACAAATGTACATTACAAACTATTTCAATAAAAAGTGTAGTGAAAATGTTCCCAAGAGATAGTTATCCATTTTTATTTCCAGAGCTTTCCCTCAATCCTGTTTATACACCATTCTGTTCAATTATTACTATGGTAGAGAATATAAAAAAATATGTAGCAACAATACAAATATTATTTAACTTACAGAGACCTATATAACTTCATTCCACAAATTTACAATTTTAGTGCTGAATTTTACCCTCATTTTAGTCATGAATTCCTTGGAGAATGTTACAAACTAAAGACTTCTCCGGCACCATCTGGTGTAGATTACTGCAGACATTGCTTGTAGAGAGACAAAGTTCTGTGGTATGGATCCTCTGTAGATCATCTAATCCTGTATTGCAGAATCCAAACTATCTGTGTTCTGTATAAAACACAAGAATGCTGAAAGTCAGCCAGAGCAGAATGAAGCTTTAATCAATTCACTGTTTCTTGTTGAGGATTATTTTGCTTCAGTGGGCAGAAATCTGATTATCCATAAAAGGCTAATAGTAAAGTTGTCTATACCCTCTGATAACAGTTTACTGATTACACTGCTTTTCTTATTTCAATTTCCTCACTGAAATATGACCTCCTCCCCTATTCTACTGAAGTTAAAAAAAAGGGGGGGGGATGGGTTCATTTAACTGGAAATGAGTATCCGGATGAAGTGAAAATGAAAGCCAGAATATTCCTTTTTTCAGCAAAAACTATGATTGCATATGATGTGTCAGACATTGTAATAGGCATTGAAGGATCCAAGGTTGTGTACATACCTCCTTAACCTCAAGATGTTCCCAGCCCAGTAGTGAAGGAAAACCAAGATAAGACAATCATTAACACTGTTTCAGGGATATAAATGGTATTTCTTGTATTTTCTTATCAGTGAAATGATAAAAATGAAAGTGCTAGAAAAATGACTTAAAATTACAACGTGGTTTTCCATCTTTGATATATGTATATATGTGGATATGTAGACACACACATACATTCTCCCTCTCCCTGTTATTTTCCTCTCTCCTTTACTTTTTCTCTATTTTATTAAACTTTCAACAAAGAAACAAAAGAAAAACTGATTAGTTGATTATACTTTGTACACCTTGATAAGGAAACTATGTCACATAATAAAAGGCTTTGGAATAATCAAAACTCTTTGAGATTCTATCACACTTCATAAAGTTAAAAAGAGGAATTACACTTTAAGATGCAGTAACGTTTTTATTAGGGATCAGATGTAACCAGAGGACAAATAAAATATTGGAAACATCAAAAAGAAGAACAAACTCTATTTAATCTAAATCACACTGGTAAAATAAAAGAAATTAGGAAATGTGAGGTGTTTCATGTTTCTTTTCCCTAATCTTTCTTGCCTGTTTTAAAGTGAATTTCCAGTATTCTTCAAAGTATGATGAATTTCTTCAAGAATTATTTTGAAATCATGGAACAGAAAGATGTGTTTTATCCAGTGAACCATGAAATGAGTCTTGGAAGAATAAACTTCCTCTGAACATTTTGGACTTCTACTAGAACCTTTTCAGAATCACATCTGTTTTGGTTCAAGATAAATTCATCCCATTTAAGAAAAGTCACCATCAGAAGATTTTGAATATACAGACACTGGTTTTAAAGATTCACATTTATCTATATGTGTTCATTACATAAGGCTTTTTTATAATAAAATTTTTTATAAAGATTTTATTTATTTATTTGTCAGAGAGAGAGAGAGAGCACAAGCAGGGGGATTGGCAGGCAGAGGCAGAAGCAGGGTCCCCGCTGAGCAAGGAGCCTGATGCAGGACTCCATCCCAGGACCATGGGACCATGACCTGAGCAGAAGGCAGATAATAAATGGACTGAGCCACTCAGGCATTTAAATTTAGATAAATTGTATGCCTTTGAGTTTGAACTTACCAACTGCGTTGTCCTCTCTAAAACAGATTAGTGAGCGATTTTACAGTTTACTTAAACACAAAATACTTCTAATTAAAATACACATTGCAGGGTCTTCCAGTAACGGCTAGGTGAGGAAGTCCGTGATTCCACTCACAGGTGACAATTTCACATTTTTAAAAACTAGAACAAAATATTTTAAAACAACTATTTGTAGGCACTTGAAAATGAAAGAATCAGTCAGAGATGTGCAGTGTTTACTCCTGAGCAAATGCTACATTAGATAAGCATGGCAAATGTGTGACTCTCTTGTATGAGGAACTCTCTATCCCTGATGCCCCTGGGTTAGGCCCTGGCAATTGGCAGTATCTCTGGCTCAAGGGCAAACAAACTGTATAACACTGAAAACACATGGGAGACCCAAGGGAGTCTGGTGCAAAAGGGGGCAGAAATCAGAGAGTACCTAACTTTAAGAGAGAGAACTGGTCCTGGTGAGATTTGCATGTTTACTCTTCCTGTAGTGTGTTGCCAAACTCATATGCAGTCTGGGAGGCTTATGAGCAGAACTGAAGCTCATGGTAAGATTGGGAGCAAACCCCAGAAGCAAAGAAACATCCAAGAGAGTAAGTTTCAAAATCTGAATATAAATTCTGCCTGATCTTTGAATCAATACTAAGCTACTCAAGCTCAGGGGAGACTCCCAGGGGCCCAAGCTGAGAAAGTAACATCTGGCAGAAAGAAAAACAGCAAGTTTAAGACTTCTCAGTCTGAGTCTTGGCAAGTTAAACGCCAACTATAACAAAATAAGGGCAACAATTTTCAGTAGGGGGAAAAAAAAGACCAGATCCCAAAGTCTTTAAAACATATTATTCACAATGACCAATGGAGCATGAACATGGGAACTACACTCAGGAAAGAAAGCAGTCATTAGAAATTGACTCCAAAGGGACCCAATTGTGGGATGTAGCAGATAAAGACTTCAGAGCAACTATTTCAAATTTGTTCAAAGGACTACATTAAGGTATGAATTAAGATTTAAAGGTAAATTTAATATTAATGACAAAAAGCTAGGAAATCACAATACTGAACTGGAAATTACACAATTTATGTTTTCCAGTCTAAACAACAGAGAGAAGAAAAGATGAAAAAACAAAACAGAACAAAAATGAATAAGGTAGCAGAGACCTGTGGGACCATATTAAATGGACACTACAATTAGTGGAGTCTGGGAGGAAACAGAAAAGGGAGGAAATGAAAAAAATCCTTTTTTTTTTTTGAGGAAACAATGGCTAAAAAACTTCTCAAATTCAGTGAAAAATAATAGCTTATAAATACAAAGCAATATAAATCCAGAGAAATTTTCACATAGCCACATTATAGTTAAAGCAATAAAAGCCAAACATGAAAAGAAAATACTGCAAACAATAAGAAAAAATGACATAATATACATAGGAAACACTAACAATTAATTACTGACTTCTCATCAGAAATAATGAAAGCCAGAAGACATTGAAATGGCACATTAAAATACTGAAAAGAAACTCTTCATAGAGAGTTCTGTAGCTTACCAGACTAATCCTCAAATCTGAATGCCAAATAAATATTTAAACCAGAGACAATTTTTTGCAAGCAGAACTCCACTTTAGGAAATGCTAAGAGAAATCATACTGATGGGAAATGGCACCTGTAGGTAAAATGAATTATGCAAGAAAAAAAGGAAGGATACCAGAAATGATAAATATATGGGTCAATATAAAAGACTACACACATACATATGTATATGTTTATACATACATAGATGCATACATACACACAATTTTTCTCTATATTTCTTTGAGACATAGCACTGATTGAAACAAAAACTTCCATACTTTCAGATTAAGAAATATTACTAGTGACACAGTGAGATGTTATGGTGATAAGATCAATGCAGCAAAAAATATATAACAATTATAAATGTACACTTGGTTATAAACAAAGTTTTCCAAAATACATGAACAAAATTGACAGACTGAAAGGAGAAACAGACAATGTACCACTTATAGTTGAAGACTGTAACACTCCTCTGTCACTAACAGAAGGAGTAGACCAAAAATCACTAAGTATATATTTAAAACTTGAGCGAGTCTATAACTAAGTCATCCTGATATTTATAAAACATTTCACCAACTACAGCAGGATTCACATTCTTTGCACACATGTACATAGAATATGTAAATTCTGTGCTGTAAAACATGTCTTAATAAGTATTAATTAAAATCAGGTAGACAGGGCAACAATAAAATTAAATTACAAACTAAAGACCAAATCATACCTGATCAAGAAAGACAATTTGGAATTTAAGTGACATACATTTAAATAATCCATGGGTCTAAGACAAATTGGAAGAGAAAAGAAGAAAGCATTTGAACTGAAAATGAAAACATAATGTAAATGTTTTTGAGAATTGAGAAGAAAAATTCATATGTGTGCATATGAGAAAAAAAAGATCTAAAGGTCAATGATCTAAGTTTACACCTTGAAAAGTTAAAGAAACAAAATAACTTTAATTAAAAGGAGGCAAAGGAATAAACAGTGAGAAGTGTAGAAACCAGTAAAATAAACAGCCTAACTAAAGAGAAAATTCAGTGAAATAAGAAGGCGATTCTTTGAAAAGATCGATAAAATTGGAAAAAATCTCTTAGCTGATCAGGAAATGAAAAAAAGTCACATAATAATTACATTACTAATATTAGTAATAAAATTACTAACTAAAATTATTAACAAAAGAGGGAACATCAGTACAAATGTCACAGACAGCAAAAAGATAATAAATATTATGCACAAATTTATTCCAATTTGACAACTTAAATAAAATCCTTAAAATTCCTTAAAAGCAAAAGTTTCCAAAAGTGACTTGCAAAGAAAGAAAAACATAAACATCCATCCCTCTGTTTATTAAAGAAATTAAATTTTCAATTAAAATTCATTCCTAAACAGAACTTCAGGCTCAGAAATTATATATGGTGAATTTTTTCCATGCATTCAATGAATAAATAATTCTAAGCCAACTCTCAGAAAATATAGGAGGAAATATTTTCTTTCTTGTACAATGAGGACAGTATATCCTGATATTAAATCAGAGAATTATCTCAAGTAAAGATTCCTAAGCACAAATATATCCTATGAATGTAGGTTCAAATATCTTAACAAAACTAGAAAATCACAGTCGGCAACACATAAAAAGAATGATTATTTAGTTGGCAGCTAAAAATACTATTATCTTTTTTTCTAATTAATCAACACATCCTTTTCAGTTGTTTTTCTCACACTCTTTACTTTTTTTTTTTTTTCACTCTTCTGCGGCTCTAGGAAAGGTCTGCATTATGCCCCTGACGGCAACCTTCCTTCACACCTCCCTTTCCATCCTGCATGCTGCTGGTGACCTTATCTTCTTTTTAAGGATTATGCAGTATATCATTCTTCTCTTCAAAAACTCTAACCCCCTATTGTCTACTTAATAAAATCTGTGCTTCTTAATCTTTCAACAATTTTATATTAGCTTTATTTCTCATATTTCAGTGAAGGGATTGTATTTATTGACTTGATAATTCCCAGTTCCACTTTCCACTTTTTTTCTCAACTAATAAACTTTGGCTGGTGCTGTTCCCTTTATCCAGTAATACTTTCCTTGATTTTAAGCTATCATGTTTTATGTATTAAGATTGAGGTAAGGGGCACCTGGCTATCTCAGCTGGTAGAGTATGAGACTCTTTATCTTAGAATCATAAGTTCGAGCCCTACGTTGGGGGTTGAGTTTACTTTAAAAAAAAAAAAAAGAGTTAAAATTCAGCCACCTCAATGAATTCTCTCTATGATTCTCAGATCACAATAAACACTCTTTCCTTTGAAATTCTATAGCTGTTGTCCTTTGAACTTTTGAGAGGAGCAAAGTAAGGTACAAAAAGCATAGGAATTTGAATCTGAGATTAATTTTCTGAGCTTTTTAAAGACCTAACTATGAAATCATGGGGAAATCATTTGATGTTTTTGAGGATCAAATTTAGAATGTATGTGGTAATCCACAGAGCAATGTATAATTATTAATTATAATTATTACTAGTAGATGACTTTTTATATACTCTCATATAGTATAGATTTTTGATACTGAAATTCTAATGTTGAATCAGGATGTCTCAGGAATTAAGAAGCCATCATTTATCATTATGCTGCAGCTAGAATATAACCAACATCATTCAACAAATAAGCATTCAATAAGCACTTTGAAAACCATTCATAGAAAAGATGATTGGTATAAACACACTGTACAAATAGACACCCATATACATATATATACATAAAACATATAGATGTATATTATATACATAAGTTAGAAATAAAGGAGCAATGATAATACTTTTCATTATAAAATTAATGTGCAATATGTAGGTGAAAAATTCTTTTCAGCTCACCTTAGATTAGTAAATTCCATTGATATTAATAATAATGTTTTCCAAAATGTGAGATTTAAGATTTCTTTGGTGGCTTCCATAGCTCTCTTAAAGAATTTGTGAATGATATTTAGCTTCTTTCAAAAATGTTAACTTAGAAAGTTCAGTTATGGTTTTTATCTGGGGCTAAGTTAAGGATAGAAGATGGAAATCCCTGGGGACTGCCACATGACTCCTGCTATATTCGATGTCTTTCATGTTCTCTTTAATGTACTACAATCATGGAATCATATTCCCTTCTGCATGTGATAACCATATTTGTCATCACTGATTAAAAAATGCACCCCCATTCAAGTCCATTTAATAACAGCAGCAACAGCATGATAATAATAAAAGTAATATCCTTTAGTAATGTGCTGGGTACTACTGCTTGCATTTTACAAGTGTGATTTATTTTAATCCTCACATTAAGTTTATGAAATAACATGTCTATTTATAAATAAGAAAGTTATGGTATAGAGAACTTAAATAAACTTAAATAAATGGTAGTATACATTGTATATGGAGGAGCCAATTTAAAGCCAAGCAGTTTGAATCTAGACCCCAAATTCTGTGATTAAAATCTTGAGGAAAACCAACTCATTTTGTAGGATTTAATAGATCACATATGTGTAGCAAATACTAAACCAATTTGGCCAGTTTACAACTAAGAGAGAGTGGCAATTCAGAAATAATCAGTATGGGGTTCCTGGGTGGCACAGTTGGTTAAGCTTCCAACTCTTGGTTTTGGCTGAGGTCCAGATCTTGGGTTTGTGAGTTCAAACCCCATGTTGGGCTCCGTGCTCAGCGTGGAGTTTGCATGGGATTCTCGTTTCCTTCTCCTTCTGCCCCTCATGCTTGATCTCTTTCGGTCTCTCTCTCAAATAAATAAATAGGGGCGCCTTGTTGTCTTAGTTGGTTAAGGGGCTGCCTTCGGCTCAGGTCATCTCAGGGTCCTGGGATGGAGTGCTGAATCAGGTTCCCTGCTCAGCAAGGAGTCCTCTTCTCACTCCTCCTTGCACCCCTCGCCACTGTGCTCCCTCTTTCTTTCTCAAATAAATAGAATAAAAGTAAATAAATAAATGTTAAAAAAGAAAAAAAAAGACATAGTATGATTAGGAAGGTAAGATGCTTGTGGTAGGCTGAAAAATTGTCCCCCAAGATACGTAGGTATTAATCCCTAAAATCTGGAAATGTTTAAAGAGATGTTGGATGTGATTAGGTTAAGAATCTTGAGATGAGATGGGAAGGTTATTCTAGATCATCTGAGTGAACTCTTTTATAAAACTATGAAAAGCAAGATTATGAAAGGGAGGCAGAGGAAGATTTCACACAAAAGAGGAGATTGTCATGTGACCATAGAGGCAGAGATTGGAGTAACAGAGCCACAAAACAGGGAGTGCTGACAACTGCCAGATTAAATCGAAAGGTCAAGGGATGGACTCGCCCCTAGAGCTTCTGGAAGGAATGCAGCTACGCTGACATCTTGACTTTGTCTTAGTGAATCTGAGTTTGGATTTCTGACCTCCATAACTGTAAGAGATTAAAATGATGTTGTGACCCCCCAAGTTTGTGCTAATTATTATAGCAGACATAAAAAACTAATATACTACCAAATGAAGCTGCAAACAACTAAGATGTAGTCTCTACTCCCAGCTAAGATGCTGCACAATATAAATATAAAATAGTATGAGCCATACTCCTCTTTCCTTTTTTTAAGATTTATTTATTTTATTTTATTTTTTAAGACTTTATTTATTTTTTGACAGAAAGAAACACAGCTAGAGAGGGAACACAAGCAGGGGGAGTGAGAGAGGGAGAAGCAGGCTTCCCGCTGAGCAGGGAGCCCAATGTGGGGCTCAATCCTGGGTCTCTGGCATTATGACCTGAGCCGAAGGCAGTCGCTTAACCAACTGAGCCACCCAGGTGCCCCAAGATTTATTTATTTATTTATTTACTTTAGAGAGAGAGTCTGGGGAGAGGAAGGAGAATCTGGAGCAGACCCTGTGCTGAACACAGAGCACAATGAGGACTCGATCTCAGGACAATGAGAATGTGACCTGAGCCAAAACCAAGAGTCCAGCGCTTAACCAACTGAGCCACCCTAGTGCCCCAGATTCTTCTTTTTTGAATATTGAAAGTTAAAGAAAAATATATAAAGAAAGATAAGAAAGTTAAAGGATACAGGGGAGAATAATACCAGCTAATTTATTTTTAGCTTAGCTTTTATGTTGTACCTATATCTGTGCTAAACACCACACAGCTTGTCCTATTTAACCCATACACCAACTCTGTGGGGATTATCAACATTGTAAAGAACACAACCAAGGCATTCAGAGAGATTAAATAAATTTTTCAGGTTTAGCCATCAGAGGCTGAAACTCACTTCTGTCTTTAAACTATGTTTGATTTAATCATTACATTATAGTGAATCTTAATTGGATGCATTATTTCCTAACAACCCAACCATGAGAAAAAATTGTTCTGGGAAAAATCTGGGTACAATCAGAAAAACAACGATGAAATATTGCGTAAAAGTCCCTGACTAGGTGGCTCAGTTGGTTAAGTGACTGCCTTCGGCTTAGGTCATGATCCTGGGGGCCCGGGATGGAGTCCCGCATCGGGCTCCCTGCTCTACGGGAAGCCTGCTTCTCCCTCTCTCACCCCCCCTGCTTGTGTTCCCTCTCTGGCTGTGTTTCTCTCTGTCAAATAAATAAAATCTTAAAAAAAAAAAAAAGTCCCTGACTATTCACCTTGTTTGTACTTTGACATTTGAATAAAAGGTTTCTAATGAGGGATACAGGAAAAGAGAAGATGGAATATTCTTACTATCCCTTCCCTCCTAGATAAACCCTTAAAAGGAGATACAGAAATGAGTCTGAAATTTCTCACCCATTAAATCCATAAAATACAAGGTTTTTGGAAATATAGATAGATGAAAATATAGGTGATAGTTGGTAGAGATAGGAAGCTAGTTTGCTAGCTATATGATTCCTTATTCACATTCCATATTTTTTATTGACTTTCAATTAAAAAATGCTTCCCTTTCCCTTAGGAGATGAATTCAATATATTGGGGGATTTTCAGTCCAATGTTCTTTAGACTATGTTCAAAAGTGTACTTTTAAAACTCTGTTGATGTGCTCTTTCTTCCACAGGATTTGACCTAGCACAATGACACCACACATAAGATGGTTGTGAATTATACCACAAATCTGAGCAAGAATGATATATTAAACAGTGATTTTTTTTAACATTCTAACTTGCAAGCAAGAGCTAAAGAAAAAAATGTTATACTGTCTTCTGAAAGGAACACTAAAAGGATAGTTCTGTTTTCTTTAATCTATCTGGGTTAATCTTAAGACTAAGAATGTTCTAATAAATTGACAGAAATACAAACCAATTTTTGATACATCTTATGTATATGCACACATATATTATATGTTATATCCTTTTAAATTAAAAAGTATTACTTCTGAATTACTTCTGAGTTAAAAAGTTTTGTTTAATAAAAGTAAAAATCTCTCATACTGGGTAGGTGAGTTTCTGTTATATTGTGTCTCAGTAATTTATTAGTATCATTAAGTAGTGTTTTACAATTAAAGAATGGGGACTGAGACAATTTGATTAATTAATTTTAGCTTAATTTACATATAAAATTATGATATATAACGTGTACATTGTGATGATTTATCCACATACCCTTATAAAACTACTCTTAACATTAGTTAATTAACACGTCATCACCTCACATATTTATCTTTTTGTGTGAGAATTTTAAGTTCTACTCTATTTGTAAATTTCAAGGATAGAATGCAGTGTTATTAATGATAGCTACCATGTTGTACATTAGATCCTCAAAACTTACTCATTTTATAACTGAAACTTTGTATCCTTTTATTATCCTCTCCTATTCCTATCCTTTCTTTAGCCCCTGGCAACCACTCTTCTGTTGTTACTATGAGACTGACTTTTTTTTTAACCATGACCTCATTATCAGGAGGATTTCTTTGCTACATATTTATGGTCTCATTATTTGTAATAGTTTTCTTAAAGGTATGTACCTTAAAAATCTTATCTACTTCCTCTTTATTTTTTTCATTTTGACTATTATGTTGTATAATCAGAAAGATAGAATAATTAGTATAAACACCAATTTAAAAATCATCATACAAGTGAAATAAAAATATTTATGTTTCTTTCCCAAGACTTCTCACTCAATAATATCATACTAGAGGCAACAATTTTCAGCATTTAGTTGCATAATTACCATGCAGTTTTTATTTTTTCCTATAAATGTATCTTTTTATCAATGTACAGTGTTGTTTTGTGTCTTTTAAAATGTTACATTTTTATTACACCTTACTATGCATATCTTTTTCTTATTTGTGTTTTCTCTTAATAGAATGCCTTCTAGTCTTTTTCAATTTATTGAGATATAATGACATTTAACACTTAAAGTGACCACAGAATGATTTGAACCATGTGTACATATTACAAAATGATTGCCACAATAAATTTAGTTAATCTCTCTCTCTCTTTTTAAAGATTTAATTTATTTATTTAACAGAAAGAGAGAGACAGCAAGAGAGGAATACAAGAAGGGGGATTGTAAGAGGGAGAAGTAGGTTTCCGACCAAGCAAGGAGCCCAATGTGGGGTTCGATCCCAGGACCCTAGGACGGTAACCCAAGCCAAAGGCAGACACCCAACAACTGAGCCCCCAGGCACCCCATATCTATCTCTTTTTGTAGCTATAACTTTTTTCTTATGATGAGAAGTTTTAAGATCTATCCTCTTAGCAACTTTCAAATATATCATACACTACTATTAACTATAGTCACCATGCTATATATTACATCCCTAGAAATTAATTGGCTTATAAATGGAAGTTTGTGCTTTTGACAATCTTCACCCATTTCCCTCATTCCTAACTCCTTACTCTAGCAACTGCCAATCCATTCTCTATATTTATGAATTCAGTTTTTTAGGTTTCCCATATTAGTGAGATAATATGGTATTTGTCTTTCTCTAACTTATCTTACTTAGCAAATACCTTTAAGTTTCATCCATATTTAGTCTTAATGGTTATTGGAACTTTAGCATTAGTTTATCCTTTCTAACTGAAGAATAGTAAGCCTTTGTGTAAATGTATCACACTTGATTTTTTTTTCCTTCTTTTAGGCAAATTAATGTGTTTTCAGTTTTCTATTACAATCAATGCTGCTATGAACATCATGTGCATTTTTCCAGGAAGACATGCACAGAATTTTCTCTAGTGTTTATAGTTTATAATGAAAGGTCATAGTCAACTTTATTAAATAGTATCAAATTATTGTACTTTCCAAAAGGGTCGTATGAATTTACAAGCTCTCAACAATGTAGAGGAATTCTTGCTGCTCTCATCTACCATGGCTTTACCTCTATTGTCTCTGTTTCATCTTTATTTTTATCATCCTAGTGATGCAATACTTGCTGATTTTTGTTTGATTTCTGGCTTAAGATTCTCTCTCTTCCTCTCTCTCTCTACTCCAACCTCCCCCCCCCAAATAAAATAAAATAAAAATAAATTAAAAATAGAATATTTAAGAAAGATAAAATATTTTTAATAAAACAGGCTAGAAAAGTAGAAAAATAGCCTTTAAAATTAGATTGTCTAATCTAAAATTGGATTGGGGGGGTGCTTGGGTGGCTCTGTGTGTTGAGTACAACTCTTGATTTCCATTCAGGTCATGATCTCAGGGTCATGAGAACCAGTCCCGCCCCCACACCCATATTAGGCTCAATGCTCAGCAGGGAGTCTTCTTGAAGATTCTCTCCCTCTGTCCCTCCCCTGACTCTCTCTTCCTTTCTCAAATAAATAAATAAATCCTTAAAAAATGTAATTGTCTGGGTTTCAGTTCTAAGTACTTGATAAAATTTATCTCTAAACACTTACTAGGTTGGTAACCTTGAACAAGTTGCCTAGCCTCTTTTTACTTCATTAATATTTATACAGTGGGAAAATTGTAGATCACATCTCACAGGACTGTTGTGATTATTCATTGAGATATGTGTAAATATGTAGTAAAGCTCCTGGCACATAACTGACACAGAACGCTAACAATTGTATTGTGGTTTCTCAGAAGTGTTTATTTTATTTTATTTTATTTTAAGATTTTATTTATTTATTTGACAGAGAAAGAGATCACAGTTAGGCAGAGAAGCAGGCAGAGAGAGAGGAGGAAGCAGGCTCCCCACTGAGCAGAAAGCCTGATGCAGGCCTCAATCCCAGGACCCTGAGATCATGACCTGAGCTGAAGGCAAAGGCTTAACCCACTGAGCCACCCAGGTGCCCAGAAGTGTTTAATTTAAATAATCTCAAAAAAATACCAAGCTATTTTTTTTAAATACCAAACTGTTAAAAAAAATTGTTCATTTTAGGAGATGGGATGGTAAATAACTTTAATTTTCTTATATTGTTTTTTACGCATCCAATTTTTCTACAGTAAACACCTGTTTTTACTTCATTTAGCAACTGTAAGGACATTTCTTAATTGTTAGTCATTTAATTCAATAGCAAATAGGCACAAATCAGTTCATTCAACCTATGGATTAAGTTTAGTGAAGTCCTAGCTGAGTCTCTTTAGGTCTCCCCAAATCTGTACACTTTGCATTTAACAACCAATGATTGGACAGAGGACACTCAGGGATCAATTAGAGAATATAAGCTAAAGGCCTCTCTAGTTTCTTAAACTATACTCAGGCAAAAGGGAAAGTGTCATCCAGTGGGTTTTTTTTTGGTAAAAATTAAGAACTGGCCTAACATGTGATCTATCTTAGAAAATGATCCATGAGCACTTAAGAAGAATCTGTATTGTGTTGCCATTTGTATGGAAAGTTCTAGATGTGTCTGTTAGATCTATTTGATCTATAGTCTGCTATTTCATTATTGAATTTCCCTCTGAATGTTCTATCCATGTTGAAAGTGTCATATGAAGTTTCCTATGTGAAAGACTTCATATGACACTTTACTTACTTTATAATTTAGGTGCTCTGTTGTGGGGTATATATATATATATACATATTCATAATTTTGTAAATAGTATCTAGTTGGGTCTTATGATTTTGTTCATTCATCCACTCTGTAACTTTTGATTGAGGAGTTTAATCCATTTATGTTTAAAGTAATTATGGATAAAGAAAGCATGCTATGATCATTTTGTTAATTATTTTGTCATTTTTTGTTTCATCTCTTCCTGTTTTTGCTATCTACCTTTGTGTTTTATTAATATCTGTAGTGATATTCAGTGATTCTTTTCTCTATTTCTTATGTGTGTTGAATATATGATATATATCAAACACATATATATATCAAATATACCTATCATACATATATGTTTGCGGTTACTATGAGGCTTACAAAAGCATCTTAAACTTTTTGAATTTTTTTTACAGCACTTATCATTCTTTTCTCTTCTGGACTGTAAGTTTTATGTTGAGAAATTTGCTAATAGTTTTATGACAGCTCCATTATATGTGATTACCCCTTTTTCTCTTGTTATTTTCAGTTTTTTGTCTTTAACTTTGATAATTTTATTATGTGTCTTGGTGTAAACTGCTTCTAATTTCTCATATTTGGAGTTTCTTGCACTTTCTGAACCCAGATACCATTTCCTTCCCCAGATTTGGGAAGTTTTGGGAAGTTTTGGGCCACTATTTCTTTTTTTGTTTTGTTTTTTAAGATTTTATTTATTTATTTGACAGAGAGCAAGAGAGAGAGAGAGAGACAGAGAGAGACAGAAAGAGAGAGAGAGATCACAAGTAGGCAGAGAGGCAGGCAGAGCGAGAGGAGGAAGCAGGCTCCCTGCTGAGCAGAGAGCCCGATGCGGGCCTCCATCCCAGGACCCTGAAATCATGACCTGAGCCGAAGGCAGAGGCTTTAACCCACTGAGCCACCCAGGTGCCCCACTATTTCTTTAA
Organism: Spilogale gracilis; assembly: GCA_004023965.1. Lineage (NCBI taxonomy): Eukaryota > Metazoa > Chordata > Mammalia > Carnivora > Mephitidae > Spilogale > Spilogale gracilis. Next base: position 126,918 of record PITA01000645.1, on the reverse strand, counting down.
ATAAGCTTTCTGCCCCTTTATCTCTTTCTTCTTCTGAGATCCCTATAATGCCTATATTGCAGTAGTTCACTTGATGGTTTCCAATAAGTCATTTAGGTTTTTGCCCTCTTTATTTTTTCCTATTTGTTCTCTGACTGGATCATTTCAAATGACCTACCTTCCATTTCATGGATTCCTCTTCTTTATCAAGTCTTCTCTGAAACTCTATTGAATTAAAAATTCTAGTTTCGTTATTGTATTCTTCAGCTTCATAACTTCTGTTTTGTTCTTCTGTATGGTTTCTATATTTTTGTTGATATTCACGTTTTGTTCCTATTCTCTTCTCCTTATTCTGTTTATTTGTCTGTCTTTGTATTCTTGTAGCTCACTAAGCTCTTTTAAGACAATTATTTTGAATTCTTTGTCACATACTTCAAAGATCTCCATTTCTTTTTCTTTTTCTTTTTTGTTACTGGGGATTCACTTGTTAATACTGAGTCTGTGTTTTTCTTATAACTTTGTGTTTATGTTTGCACATTTGAAGAAGTAGCTACGTCTTCCAGTTTTAAGGACTGGCTTCAGCAAGGAAAGACCTTAACCAATCAGCTGAGCTAGATTCTGGGAGATTTATAAGATTTCTTATGGGTTGTGAACATTCTATTCCTGTCCTTCCTGGGAGAGAAGTCTCAGGATTATACATCTTCTCCTAGTCCTGCTGAGCCTTGCTGAGCCTTTTCCTGGGGTGGCACACTGAGATGCCAGGACATTGGGCACAAGTTCCACTTTTGTCCCCCTCGCCTGAAGAAATCTCATGGTTATGCTCCTCATTCCAGTTCCACAGATCTGATCCAGCTGCTGAGAACCTCACTGTCTTCTGGGATTCATGCCTTCTGTTGAGAAATGCGTCATCTGCTGAGATTTACAGAGGCTGCTGAGATCTGTACTCTCTGCTGATTTCCTTGCCAGTTGCTAGGGGTTGCACTGACTGCTGGGTGCTGAGCTGGCTGCTGGGGGCCACACCAGCTGCTGAGAGCCACCCATGACTCTTCTTTGTTCTTAGCTGTTCTAAGGCAGTCCAGCCATGCCAAATTCCTCAGCATTCTGGGTGAAGCAAGACAGGAGAAATTTCTCAGGCAGCATTCCAAAAGGCCGGGTATGCTGGATGCACCCTTCACACTCTCCTTTGCCTGCAAGCATAACCATTGGCAAATGGAATCTTCCCTGATACTTGCCTCTGCCAACTTGGAGGAAAGGGAAACACAGGTAAAGGTAAATTGTTCTTCATACTCATTTCAATGCAGTTATTCTCAGTCTTGTGCTCTTCTGGGGTACTGCAATTTCTTAAATAGATCCTAGGGTTTTTGTAAAGATATTCTGATACACATCCGACTATTAAATCTTTGTTTTTTTGGGGAGGCACAAGGGCCAGGACTTCCTTTTCTGCCATCTTGCTGAGGTCTACCCCTTTCCTCAAAACATCTTGAGATATGTTTTTGTCAAGGCCCCTCTCCCACTTGTATCTGAAATTTCATTCTTCTTTACTCCAGAATTCCTGGTCAAATAAATTTAAGTTCTGTTCCCAGCAGTATGTTCTCACTGTGCTCTTTACTATTGCTCAATATTTTGGGGGGGCCTTCTGGGCTCAGGATATCTAGCAGGGTCTGATTCTCTCACAGTCTCCTTTGCATTTGCCTCCAAGTTGGAGCCTTTGGAGCCTCTCTGGAATTTGTCAGTGGACTCTTTCACTCAGAGTGGGGAAGCCTTTCTCACAGAAATGAGGGCTTGTTGGGGATTTTTGTTTCTTAGATCTTAAATCTGTTAGAAGCCCCCTTTTTCTTTCTTCTGCTTTTCCCACACAGTTTCTCTTGCTATGCAGCTTTTCATACTACATTTGGGTTGGCCTTGCTTACTTGTTCTCTGAGGCACATAGAAATATCTTGTCAGCAACTTTTTTGATAGATGTTATTTTTTTGCTCCTGGTTGTCCTATCTCTTCTTAAGAAATGATTGGGAAGGTTCACATTCCATACTACTGCTACCATCACTCCTGCCTTCTATATATTGTTTTTAGAAATAACAATATTAAATATTTAAAAGTAGCATAAAACATATACAACACAATTAAATAGTATAATACAAAAGCATAATTTGCTTCATGTAAATGCTTCTCTGGAAAAGAGCTGCACATATCAGACTAGAAGTTGTGAAATTAAATGCAAAATGCAAAACAACATCATGTTTTGGAAGATGGATGGTGTCAGAGACCAGAAATTTATTAATTCAGTAGAAAGAATGGGAGATGCCACCTAACACTGAAGATTTATAATTGAACTGTGTGTCAGAAGAAATGGGGCAGTAATCCGATATGAGTTTGATGAATTAAGGACAGCCAGAAATACTGTGGGCACAATAGTCAGAGCCCTAAAATAGTGGATCCTTGTAAACTAAAATTCAGGGTGCTGAAAATAAACTATTGAGTGTCAAAATGTACTGCCCAAATGACCTTGCCTAAGCAAGTCACTAATGTGTTAATTTTCTCTAGTCTTAAATACTTGCCACATGGTTCAGGTTATTGGACTCTTTCACTGAAGTGCTCCCAATGTCTGGCTGCCTTCCTATTATATAGCCTTTTAAATCCAGTAGTATTATACTGAAATGGTTTAGTCCAAAGACAAAAAAGACTGCTTCATTTTTCAAGAAGGTAAAATAGGTAGTAACCAAATATTGTGATGTGTCAACACAAAAATATGGAAGAAAAATAAAATGTAGTAACTTGAGGAAGTTTAAAAGCAATGATTCACAACAACCTTCCAGGGGATATTACTACTTATTTAATTGTTTGGGTGGGTAGGGAAATGAACAATTTATTATGCAACAACATTAAAGCAAAGTAATACATAATCCATGTTTAAGAACATAACATTTAGAATCACAAGGATGAATTTGGAGGAATATTTTTTTTCTGTTTCATCAAAATTCATTAGTATATAATGTATTATTTGCTTCAGGGGTACAGGTCTGTGAATCATCAGTCTTACACAATTCACAGCACTCACCATAGCACATACCCTCCTCAGTGTCCATAACCCAGCCACCCTATCCCTCCCCTCAACCCCAAGCAACCCTCAGTTTGTTTCCTGAGATTAAGAATCTCTTATGCTTTGTCTCCCTCCCTGGTCTCATCTTGTTTCACTTTTTCCCTCCCTACCCCCCCCACAACCCCCCACTCTGTCTCTCAAATTCTTCATATCAGAGAGAACATATGATAATTGTCTTTCTTTGGTTGACTTACTTTGCTCAATATAATACCCTCCAGTTTCATCTGTGTCATTGCAAATGACAGTATTTCATTCTTTTTGATGGCTGCATAGTAGTCCTGTGTGTGTGTGTGTGTGTGTGTGTATGTGTGTGTGTGTGTATGTGTGTGTGTGTATGTATCATATCTTCTTTATCCATTAATCTGTTGATGGACCTCTAGATTCTTTCCATAGTTTGGCTATTGTGGACATTGCTGCTATAAATATTCGGGTGCACATGCCCCTTTGGATCATCACATTTGTATCGTTAGGGTAAATACTCAGTAGTGCAATTGCTGGGTAGTAAGGTAGCTCTATTTTCAACTTTTTGAGGAACCTTCATATTGTTTTCCAGAGTGGCTGCACCAGCTTACATTCCCACCAACAGTGTCAAAGGGTTCCCCTTTCTCCACATCCTCACCAGCATCTGCCATTTCCTAATTACTTAATTTTAGCCATTCTGACTGGTGTGAGGTGGTATCTCACTGTGGTTTTGATTTGTATGTTTCTGATGCCAAGTGATGTTGAACACTTTTTCGTGTATCTGTGGCCATTTGGATGTCTTCTTTGCAGAAATGTTTGTTCATTTCTTCTGCCCATTTCTTGATTGGATTATTTGTTCTTTGGGTAAAAGGTAGATTTTTTTAAGGTTAGATAGACAGATAACATGAGAAGATGCTATCAGGAAGGCAATAGTCCAGCCTATAGTGTCCTGTCTTGTCTCTTACATTTATTCTTTCCAAAATATCAGAACAATTAAAAAGTCATGCCTGGTATTAAAGTTCAAAATCATTGTAAGCGTTTTGATTTTGCAGTTTCAAAATCAGTTTGGACCTGGCTTTTATTTCAGTTTTAAGAACTATTGTATAAATGATTTCTGTTTATTTTACTTAGTGAATTAATCATAAAATTTTCACTCTGATAACCTCTCTCAATACTAAGAGACCTCCATATGAATGTAAAAATTAGTTCCCTAACCTTATCATCATATACATGTCTAAAATGTAAGCACATGGACTCAGCATTACAACTTATTATGACAAAGTTTTGATTCATTGTGCCAAATGATGCATTGATTCCTTATTCTTCATTTTGTTCTTATTCTTCAGTAATTTATATCAAAATTGGAAAAGCCTGTGAGATTACTTATGTCTATTGTGTATAGAGGGTGGAAATACTATATACTGCATCTTTTCCCAACTTTGTTTTCAGTGGCACCACTGTGGTAACCTGAAGTCAGCCATAGAGGTAGTATTTATTTACACCATAACAGTCAGCAAATGTCTCAGACAGGAATTCCTTCCTTCTTTCCCTCCTTGCCCCCACCTTCCTCCCTCTCCCTCCTTTCCTTCCTTCTTTCCTTCCTTCCTTCCTTCCTTCCTTCCTTCCTTCCTTCCTTCCTTCCTTCCTCCCTCCCTCCCTCCCTCCCTCTTTCTCTCTCTCTCTTTCTCTCTCTCTCTTTCTTTCTTTCTTTCTTTCTTTCTTTCTTTCTTTCTTTCTTTCTTTCTCCTTTCCTCTCCTCTCTTCTCCTCTCCTCTCCTCTCCTCTCCTCTCCTCTCCTTTCCCTTCCTTTCCTTTCCTCTTTCCTTCTTGTGCTGGCAATCTAGTTGGTAAGTATTTAACAACAAACCACTAGTGGGGACTAAGAGTATTAGATAGAAAATGACAACAATTAATTGCCAAAGATAAGATTGGCATATTTATCACAAAGGAGAAAAGGGACATATCAATAATAAGAATTTCTTGGTTTTCTGGATTTTTTGACAATGGATAATTGATCCTGGTGTCCTTAGAAATAAAATAAATGGTCTGTCAACTAGACCATTGCTTGATCTGTATAATAGAAAATATACAAACAAACAAACAAACAAACAAACAAACAACAACTCAATATCAAGTAGCCAAGAACCTGACTTGAACTTAACAATGGAGACTCACAGCCATATAAATGTTTAGACCCAGAGTTCCTTGATTGAAGGGGCAGTTGAGTTTCTTTTAGGAAAGACCCAGCACCATTGTTGCTAATACATATAGTAAACATTCCAGGCCTTCTCCAAAGGGACTTAAAGCCACAATAGAGTGGGAACTAAGAAAAAGAAAATTTCCAGATCTTTTAGGTATTACTACACACTGGTTCTGAATCTTTCACAGGCCACAACATTTTACACTAATCCTTTTCATTAACTGCATTATGCTGATTGGATTCTATGAATAGGAAGTACAAGTACTTCAGATATCTTAATAAAATATATCCCAACTAGACCATGGAAAATAAACCCCACAAAAGTTCCCTCTCTGACTCAATAACATTTCTCGTGTTGCATGTGAATGTGAGAGGTGGCAGTAAATGTCTGGAATATGTTGAGATATCCCTCAAATTGGTGTACTTCACACAATCTACCTTGAGAAAAGAGACATAGTGCTTGCTAAGATTTTCTGGATTTGGGAGGAGACATACCACATTAAACTATGCTACTTTAAGGAATCAAGGAATCTGTAAGACTACCAGTTTCCACAAGGAGAAGAAAGCTTTGCGGGAAGTTAAGCCTTCAGTAAAAATTGCTCTAATACTTGGATTTTTGATTCAGAAAATCCAAAGATACTCAAAATGTACATAACCATAGGTATGCTGAATGAAATCTCTGTCATCACAAAAAAGAGTATCACAGCACAAACCTCTAGAATTTTGGAACAATTCAATGCCTCTCTCTGCAGATAAATAACCTTATTTGGGGGAACAGTTTATGGTTTGCTATTGGAACTTGGAAAAGACAGGTCACCATGTGATGTTAGATTACCATTACTAACTCAGTGTTGTCTGTCCCACTTAGCATAGTTTGGGTGTATGCAGCAGGAATCCATCACCAAATGGAAGTGATTATATTAGAGACTGAGCTCAGGAAGGTCCAAGAAGTAGAACTAAGTTGTATCAGTGGGAGATTCAGATTCTTTTGACCCTAATTAATCTTATATCATCATCTCCTCTACCTCAGATTGTACCTGTGATCTATTGCTATGTTCCTTACAACTGGTTAACTGAAGGAAAAAGAAAACACCAAAACTGGAGTCCGGGGAATAATTGAGGTTTTGCAATATGCTATTATAATCTAAAAAGGGACAGCCATAGCAATAGAGCCCCACTCAAAGATGACCCTAAAGTACAGCGATGAAGGAAAATCCTACCAGTAGAAATAACTTCAAACAGAACATTTGGTTGTCCACTCTGTATGGAGTGAGAGATGGTCAAAAATATGGAACTACAGAGATCAATCACCAGTTGTTAATGGCTTGACTGGGTGATTGGTGACTCAGAAGAAACAGGACTGGAAGACTGGTTGTAAGGAAGTCTCGGTAAGAGGTATGTGAATGGACTTTTCAGAATGAGTACAGATTATAAATATATTTGTGTCTAATGTGAATATCAATCAAAAGGATCCACAACAGAGGAGAATCTTAATTATGAGGTGGAAAAACTGACAGACTCTGTGGATGTGTTATTTTCTCTTTAGTTCTTGATTAAAGAGTCCATGGAGGGAAAAACAATAGCCATGAAGATAGGAGTGAAGGCTATGCAAGGGCTCGGCAACGTGGGATTTTCCTTACCAAGCCTGACCTATGTGCTTAGTGCCCAACCTATTAATAGCAGGGACAAATATGGAGCCTCTGTTATGGCACCAATCCTCAGAGTGACCAGCTAGTTGCTTAGTTAGATAATGGGTATGGATTTACCACTTTTGCCTATAATACTTCTGTAGGCACAGCCATCCACAGGTTCCAGAACACCCTAATCACTCTTGTGGAAATCTCTATAGCACTGCTCCTGATCAAGAAACATGGCACAACAAAAAAAGTTCAGCAATGGATTCATGGCTTGAAACTAAGTGGTCTTATCACATACCTCATCATCCAGAAGTTGCTGGAGTAACTGAAAGGTGGACTAGATTACTGTCCTTGCTGACTTAGCCAGGATCCCTTTCAACTCCTAAAGGTTTTAAATTGCCATGAATAATGGATAACAAGTAGAGCTGAATTTTATGTCATTTGGAGTCAAATAATTACCGCTTCAGTATAAGTTTTGCATCTTCTTCCTCTACATATTTTAAGTTCTATTTGTAAACTCCTGTCCTCCTTTGCTCCCAAACATTCAAAACTGTTTTTAATCTTTTTGCATGTGTTTTAGTTTCATTCTTTTGGCTATCTCTCTTGAAATCTGTAGCAATCCAATAGTGCCACAGATCAGTTGACAGCTTTATGTAGAAATTTCATGTTTGGCAGGCTTTAATGTAGAAAAGCCTAGAGGACATTTGTCATCTGCCAAGTGAGGTCTTCACAGTTTCTCTTCTCCCATGTTCAGAAATGATACACTATGACCTTGCACACGCCTACACTCTATGATTTCAATAAGATGCTCACCCTACTTCCCCAAGGGTTGTTGCTAATCTTAAAACTGTATTAACATTTTTCACATTTAATTTTTTCTGTCTGTTACTGAAGTTATTTTTAAATATTTGTTTATACCCTGTATCCACATCTCTAAGGACTTGCATGGGAACATCTGTGATTCATGTATTTGAATGAATTTTGGGGAAAACTGAGCCAAGCAAAGGGAATCACATTTATCTGTCATGTTAAGAATGAAGGGATGGGTGGTTGGATGATGGACACTGGAGAAGGTATGTGCTATAGTGGGTATTGTGAATTGTGTAAGACTGATGAATCACAGACCGGTACCCCTGAAACAAATCATACATTATATGTAAATTTAAAAAAATAGAAAAAAGAATGAAGTTACTTACATATTATTATTTTGACCCATTTTTGTATTTTAAAGTGGAATTTAGTGAATATCACATATTAAAATAAAACACAAAGCACTTTATTGAAGTATGCTTGATTAGCTTGTAAAAATTTTAACAGTCAAGACTTTTTTTTCATTCAAATATGTTAACACATTTCTTCGTAACATCAAAATCTAGCGGCCTAGTATTTGTTTCATATGAAAATAAAATGCAGCCATGATAACCGTTTATTGTAAAGACAATACATTTCCTATATTTAATATTCTAAACATTCATTTCCTTTTTGTTAATTTTTTAAAGGGCATGTATAGCTAATAACTGTGCTTATGGGAACAGCATAAATAAATGTCATGGATTTATTGCTGTGCTGATTTTATTTAATGTTTACATATAAATTAAACCTGTACTCTGGGTTTGTATCTAGTTTCAAATGATAAATGTTGTAGGAAATGTTAGTGTTAAATTGGCCTGTATTGCCAGATTTTGGTGACTGGCTAAATATATTCATTATTCAAACTGGAACACTTTTTTAGAGTAAAGGAAAAGTATTGACCTGAGGAGGCCAGAATAACAGGTTTAGGAAAAGCCCACACTATTTGGGACATAAGTTTACTATAGAAGTGAGGGATAAATTACCCATGAATGTTAAGGATAAAATCTGGAATTATTTATGCTAATAGACCCATATATCTATCCCAGTACTTCTCTGATTTTATTGGGTAGAGATAAAATACTTTTCTTTCGGCTACCCAGTTGAGTCTTCATGATGTTCCTGTCATTTCACTGAAAAAGAGTAAAGAAAGTGCAGCAACCATTTCATATCCAGAGGCTATTTGAACTACTTTCCATGGGGCCTCAATAGGGTGATTTAGAGCCTTTGGCAAGAAAAATACTTCTCTCAGAGAACTGGTTTGCACCATGATTGGTTCAGACTTTCTACTAGGGAAACATTGCTGCTTTATCTATGACCTATCTTTTTAAAATGGTGTAGAACAAGTCAGGAAGAGTCATTTCACAGCAACTCCTTACTTCCCATGCCCTTTCCTTCTTCACATACATGATGAATAAACACATGATGAACCAAATTTTTCTTTCCACCTGTTCCCCACCCACAAAGTGAATAGGACTACAGAAAATGACACAGAAAATGACACAAACCATGCTGCTTTTCAATTCATGGCCACAAACCTCAAAGGAGCTGGTAGAACTAGCTGCCCAGAAATCATTATTGTCCTAGTCTATTCATTCGCCGACTCTTTTTATCACATAACTCTCTCATTAAAATTCCATCATGTTCTCCCCCCCATGCAGTACTTGCTAATGATCTTGCTTCCTAAACCACTGCACCACCAGATGCAATCAGAAAAGGGTTCCCACAACCTTCTACCATCACATGTACCCATCTAAAATATTCTGTACCCCCCAGTTTTGCCTTCCTTCTTCGAAGTGCAGAGAAAGTGTCTATGGCCTCCTCTTGGATACTTGATCCCTCTTTTGTTACATATTCATATAGATATTATCATTGAAAACCAACCTCTGGGGGTGCCTGGGTGGCTCAGTTTGTTAAGCCACTGCTTTCAGCTCAGGTCATGATCCTGGAGTCTGGGGATTGAGTCCCACATTGGGCTCCTAGCTCCCTGGGGAGTCTGCTTCTCCCTCTGACCTTCTCCCCTCTCATGTTCTCACTCTCTCTCTCTCAAATAAATAAATAAAATATTAAAAGAAAAAGAAAAGAAAAGAAACCTGACCTTTGTGCTCTAGAGCTTAAATATGTAATTCAAAGACAGAGTCTGGGTATAAAGAAGGAAGATGGTTTATTATTCTGTGGGGCAAAGGAGGCTGGCAACAGGCTAAGGCTTCAAAAAAACCTGCGAGCCCCTAGGAAGGGGCTGGAGGGTTTTAGAGGGAAATACATGATTCAGTCAGTTTTGACAGAAATTGTGTGCATGTTACCAGCTTCCCTCTTCAAGTCTTTAGGGTGTACTAGGTTTCTGAAACAAAAGGGAGAAGGGGAAGTTGCAGGAAAGAGGAAAAAGGTCATTTTATAATTGAGCTTCACTGAAACATTAATGCGGGCACTTTGATTTTTGTTCAACTTTTTGCTTTTAAGCCATTTCAGTATCTCTAGCAATTCTTATCAACATATCCACTTTTCTCTCTACATGGAGCTATTCCTCCAACTGTATTATTATTTCTTCCATCTCAAAAACCTTCTCTCTCTCTTTTTTAAAGATTTTATTTATTTATTTGACAGAGAGAGAGATCACAAGTAGGCAGAGAGGCAGGCAGAGAGAGCCTAGGAAACAGGCTCCCTGCTGAGCAGAGAGCTCAATGCAGGCCTTCATACCAGGACCCTGAGATCATGACCTGAGTGGAAAGCAGAGGCTTTAACCCACTGAGCTATCCAGGTGCCCTCAATATACAATAATTGTATTGTGGTGTATATATAATTAGCATATACTTAGACAAAATCTGGAAAATTATCTGATCACACTTCTAAAAGTTCCACTTAAGAGCAATAGAATTATCAGACCATTCATTTTTTAGTCATACATGTCTGTAAATTTTAATGCCTTTCATGTATGTTTTCATGTTTGTGTACACAGGATTGTTATGTAACCATGAGATTGAAAATGCATGTTCCATAAAGCTTAGAAATATAAGTAAACTTAAGAAATGTAATTTACAAGTACTGAGATAAGAGTTCTTTCAATTCAATAGTTTCATAAATTTATATCTCTTTAGGTTATTGTCTCATAATGACATAGGTAAGAAGGATCATTTTTATGTAATTAAGATGACCAAAAGTAATAGGGCACCAGAAGCTCCAAGAATGAGAGCTATCTTGAATTTATCATCCCAAAATATGCCACTTTGACATAAGGATTATTTTAAATTAATTATCTTTAAGAAACTTCAGACAGAGAAGAAACTCTGAAAATGAAGTAGAAGTTACCCTTTTGTAAGAGACATTTATGTTTCTAAGGAAAATCTCTATTTGTGAAGTTGTCTCCCTCCTATTCCCAGAAGTGAATGACTATATCTTCAGAAAATATGACCATTGGAGAAGGCAGAACCTTAAATCTGCATAACAGCCATGATTTGCCTAAAAAATGTCCCAGAACTGGCTCTTCCATCCCCCAACATCTTTTTTGGCCTTAGTTGAACATAGTATTTAAGGTGGTAGCTTGGGCCATTTTAAAGAGTTACTCAGCTTTTCTGGGTATCTCCCACGTATGCAAGAGTGAAGGGATGCAGGAGGAGACACCCCAAAAAGTGCCTTTGGCGTAAAGATTATTTCAATTTAAAACTAAAAAAACCAGCAGCTGCAAGAGAAGTGCCCTGCCTCCCTCATCACTGTCTAAATTTACATCAGAAAGGAGAACCTACAACAGGAAGAAAAGTATTAACAGAGACCCCCTATTCCCCAAGGAACTCATGTACATAATGGAACAATCTTATTTTTTTTTTCCAAAAGTCTCCTTTTCACCTTCTTGCTGTTGAGTTCTCTCCTCTTAGTGTCCTCAAGCCCCTTCCCTTCTCCTTGAATCAGACAAACTTCATGTTACCTCATTGTCTTCAGGAGTTCATGTCTGTGTGGATTCCCCTTACATATGCCTATAAAATTTCATTTCTCCTATTAACCTGTCTCATGTCAGTTTGAGTCTATGTCCAGCCAAAAGAATATAAGGTAGAAGAAGGTCTTCTTCCCCAAGAGGAAGTATACATGTTACTAAATTTCTGTTTGTTTTACTCCTGTTAATCTACCTTTTATTACATGGAGGTTTCAGCCAAAAACCTAGAAGGGTGGAGGAATAATTATTTTTCTTTGCCCATAATTATGTGGAAGAATAAGACAGATTTCTTTTGAAGGGTTAACATGGAACTTTTGTCTTTATTATTGCAATATAATCTTCTAAAGGAAATGGCCCATCTGTTTTCTGATAACAACCAATTATTTGTGACACACTCCAGTACCATTTAACTTAAACTGGGCTTATATTATAAGAAACTAACTGTGTTCCAGGTTTTACTAGCACTTGTTCCCATTTAAAAATTTGTTACCAATATTTATTTTTAAATGCTGAAAAAGGTTAAGGATTACGTTGTCTTCTTAAATTGCACAATCCTATTTGTTTTTGAATGTTTATTCCAATTATTCATTATCACTACTACAAGTTCAAATAATGGATGAAGGCCTAATAGCCTTTATTAAACACACAGTTGAGATTTTCCTTGTCTAAATACACTAGGAACACTTATATTATGACTGTGAATAGTAATGTTGAACTTATGTTACCTTAACACTTATAAGTGTTTGATTTTTTATTTCTTATAGATTAGAGCCAGATGACAGCTGTCTACACTTCATTTAAGTAACCAAAACATAAAAATAATTAGCTAGCTTTGCTCAGAGCAGAATAGAATCCTTATGGAGCCCTGTCTTGAGAAAAATGTGATGAGTAGGGACGCCTGGGTGGCTCAGTCGTTAGGCGTCTGCCTTCAGCTTAGGTCATGATCCCAGAGTCCCGGGATTGAGCCCCACATGGGGCTCCCGGCTTGTTGGGAAGCCTGCTTCCTCCTCTCCTACTGCCCCTGCTTGTGTTCCCTCTCTAGCGTGTTTCTTTCTGTCAAATAAATAAATAAAATCTTTGGAAAAAAAAAAAAGCAAAATGTGATGACTGAAATCTACATAACCATTGATGTGAGAAACAAAGGCAAAAGAAAAAATTAAATTTCATTATTATTTGCAGCCCATTGGCAAGTCCTTGAAATTGACAGAATGACCTTCCTCTAGGAAATCAGCTGCCTCAATGTTAACACTTTGGTAAGGGCAAAAGGCAATCTTAGCATAACATTATCCCAAACTTCAGGATCCTGTAAGACTCCTTGAACATATAAAAATTCCTTTGGAAACTTCCTTTACCTCCACCCCCCAAGATATATGTTAGCAATCATCCTCAAAGTATATGACCCACTGATGCACATCTGAAGGGTTTCATGACTGAATATTTACTAAATAGTAATAAATGATATGTTCCTAACAAAAGCTAGACCCCTCAAGGTCCTTGCTTCCAAAATTCCTAAATGACTTCAAGCTATCCCCAACGTTCTCCCAGCTTGAAAGTATATTTATAACCAGTCACTCCTCATGACCTCAGTGCAGCTCTTTCTGTCCAAGTGCCCTTCCTGTCCCTGTGCTTTAATGAAACCACATTTTGCACCAAAGATGTCTCAAGAATTCTTTCTTGGCATTGACTCTGAAACCCAACATTTCCAACATCATTGTGACCTGCATATTCTGAGCAGTAGAACTCTGATGAGAACAGGGAAAATAAGTTTTCATACTATCCTGTTCTCAAGACTGTGTTCAAATTTAGTATATTTTATTTAACTGAAAAATAAACTAAAATGTACTAAGAAGGTATATGATCTTGTACTATTAGAGACTATTTAGAATGTTACTTCACAAAAAAAGAACATATATTTTGACCATTTTTATACTCCAGATATTATCTACTAAGAAAATGATGTCTACATGCCAGAAGTATTACTACTAAATAATTGCTAAATTGCATAATCTTAAGAAATCTCATTTTTAAAATGTTTATGGAAGAGATTGTATTCCTGTGTGAACTGTTTATTTCTCCTGAGTAATCCCCTGCTGTTAAGAAGCATTATTATAATTGCAAACATAATTAGCATGTTGACCATGTGTACTGCAATTAACCAATGATAATGGATCTGGACACTTGATTTCATTAAAAACAAGTGGAAAATTAATTTATATAGTAAACCTCTAAGTGCTGTAGTAAGGTTTTATTAATTATCATCATTGTTGCTGTTTTGTTTTTAATTTATTGCTTTCTTAATGTAAATAGAGCATTCCAAAGCAAGTAACACTGGAAGACAGTTCACTAGGAAACATTTTAATGCATTCTCTTGAGGAGGATTCTTATATCCTTTATCAGACTGGTAATGATAATTAAAATTTAGAACTAAATGTTCAGAACTAGACATAATTATAAACAGGAAAAAAATAGAAAAGGAATCACTCAGTCTTCCATGGAAGAAGGTACTTGCTTTACCTAATGTTAGTGGAATCCATTCTCCTCTGATAGTATCTGATTCAGATGTGTTGTAGAGCAAACACGGATGAGTGAAATACCCATTCAACCCTCATTAACTATGTTTCTTTCAGCTCTAATCCTGAACAGCCTACATCCTAGAGCAGTCCTCAATCTTGGCAAAGCATGTGAATCATTTACAAAATGTTGCCAAGATTGACTAGTCGTAAGTCAGTCCTGAAGTTTCTAATGTTGGCATCTGGATAGTATCTTTATTTAGAAAATAACTTTTATCTCTACTTTATCCATGTGTGATGCTTGTGGGGGAAAAAAATTCCAACATTTTTACCAAGTTGGAAGTAGAGGGCCTAATGTTTGTTTCCACTTTGGGTAGTATCAAAGGAAAAAATGATCCCAGTAAATCCTCATTCATCACTCTTAAATAATATTTGTGTAATGACCATGAGAGTAAGCTATCACATCAGGAAATTATTATGTAATTAAATTAATCCACCTAGATAAACAAATTTCTGAGTTCTCATTTGTATTTTGCACCATTTTAGAAGGCATTAAGAAGAAAGGAACACATTTTTTAAAAAATAATTCTTTAATGGGTCTTAATATCTTTCAATCTAATGAGAATAGTTTCAATGTCAGCTTTTACATTTTGACAATCATTTAAGTAAAAGAATATCTAAACTAGCTCTACTGTTGTGTGGTATCTTTTTTTTTAAATATTTTATTTATTTATTTGACAGAGAGAAATACAGCTAGAAAGGGAACACAAGCAGGGGGAGTGAGAGAGGGAGAAACAGACCTCCCACCCAGCGGGGAGCCTAATGCAGGGCTTGATCCCAGGACCCCGGATCATGACCTGAGCCAAAGGCAGACACTTAATGACTGAGCCACCCAGGCACCCCTGAAGTCATCTTTTGAGCTTTAATTTGTTCATATTTACTTTGGAGATCAGCAGGTGAAAACATTTTTATTTTTGTAGACAGTTTCACTAAACAATGTACCACATGGGGAGAAAAACACTAAGTGTTATAGATATATCAATATATGCAATCAAAATAGATTTCAAGCAGGCTTACAAATATTTTACTTGCTTTTCCAAAGTCTAGGCTATTGGTCCACCTCTCCTGACATTTAAAAGAACCTGTTTTGAGAATACCATTGCATTGGGAAAAGAATACCTTGGAAGCTATTGAACAAAGTCCAGAGCATTCAACCTTTGCAAGACATAGGCTATATCTGCCTGCATGGGTGTATTCTTTACTACTGTTTACCACTCCATTATTTTCCTCTAGTTCTGCAGGGAGGCTTAAGAATGCCCTAGCCTGTATTACAGCTTCAATAAAGCATAGTCTCTGAAGAAATGTTGTGCTCGATTGCCTTGTAAACTCCAGTGATTCATCATTATGCATCTGTAACAACAGAGCAAATCAAATTTTAAAAAAATTTAAAATATAAAAGTAAACATGCCAATGTCTTTTTGAAGAAATGTTCCAAACTGTGAGTTTGTGAAAAATAGATCACACTTTTTTTTATGGAGGAGGAGGGCAAAACAGAATGATAATTTTTTCAAGATTATTATCCAAATTGGTTGTGTGTAAATCTGCATCGTTTGCAAACTTATATATCTTCTCCTATGTAATAGAAATATTTTCTTTACCTATTTTTCAGTGATATTCAAAGAATGAGAGGTTATATATATATATATATATATATATATATATATATATATACCACCAATCCTACCATATTTAAAAGAACATAAAATAGCGACACCTGGGTGGTTCAGTGAATTGAGCATCAGACCCTTGATTTTGGCTCAAGTCTTGATCTCGGGGTTCTGAAATCAGCCCTGCATCAGACTCCAGTTCTGAGAGGAGTCTGCTGGAGATTCTCTCTCTCTCTCTCTCCTCCCCCACTCTTCCAATGCCCCCCCCAACTCATGAGGGGGTGTGTTCTCTCTCAAATAAATAAAAAATCCTTAAAAAGAAATGAAGCATCATTTGGGTTTTGCTATAGAATGAAGTGTTCATCTAGGTGAATAATATAGTAAATGAACTTTCTTCTGTTTTAATAGAAATATTTAAAAATTGGATTGCACACTCTCTGCAACAAATGGATTGTGGAACATTTTGCATATGTTAAAATATCAATGTCATCATTAAAAATATGTTCTTATTGTTTGTACTTCAGTGAAAAGATATCCAAAGGGACCATTAGAATTCTAAGACATTCTGCCACATTTATGCAATGAATAATCTTTTTTCACTGCTACATGTGCATTTAGTGCCAACTTTTTTTTTAAAGATTTTATTTATTTGACAGAGAGAAACACAGCCAGAGAGGGAACACAAGCAGGGGGAGTGAGAGAGGGAGAAGCAGGCTTCCCGCCGAGCAGGAAGCCCGATGTGGGGCTCGATCCCAGGTCTCCGGGATCATGACCTGAGCCGAAGGCAGTGGCTTAACCAACTGAGCCACCCAGGCGCCGCCTAGTGCCAACTTTTAAAATCTCTCATTCATTTAGCACATTTATAATATGCTGTTTCAAATCTATGAGCCCAAAAAATAGCTAATTTTGCTAACTATGTGGCCAAATAAGAGGGAATATATGTTAGAAACAAAAGAGTTGTCTATGAAATAAAAAAGTGAGATTTATATATTCATATGCATGCCATTTTTCTTGACCCCTCTGATGTCTCATTTTCTATTTTATATTTCTCAGCAGAATTTCCTATAGTTTAACATGTTCTATATATTAAATTCAGTTTTATTCAGCAATCCCTGGGGTAACATTCTTTGTAGGAAACATCATTAAGCCCTTTGAATGATGGAAATATGACAAAAGAATCACAAAGTGTTTATAATAAGGAGTTTTCTTAATAAGAGAATATTTATTGAGCCATTATAATGTATAATACCTTCCTTCAGGAAGTCACAATCTACAGACAAATGTCTCTTAGCCACAATAGAGAAGTATTATAATAGGCATATAAAACACTAGGCTGAAGAGGACAGATAAGAGGGAAGATAAGCAAGTAGAATTCTAAACTCAAAATGAAAAGTAAGGATATTTTAGTCTTAGGGATTAATTCAGAAATTCACAGGAACAGCCTAATCAACATATAATTCAGAGATGTCTCTTTCTAGATATGCATGTCCCATCTGTAAAGACTAGAATTTGGTTCCCTTTCTTTTATAAACTCTAGATATTTTGAAGTACTTTTTTTGTTAGGGAAATGAACTCATTCATATTCATTGTAATTTTCCTATTCCCATTTTCCCATTAATATCCTCTATGACAAATTTCTTATTATATATTCTTTAAAAATATCTTTGAAAAAGTTTTTTTATTATTCACATCCTCACTAATTTAAAATTTTCATCATGTATCTGTGTATCATTTTATAATTTTATTAAGAATATTCAATATATATTTTCCTACTGTTAAATTTAAAGAACACCCTTTTATATAAGGTTGATTTACTTACTTTCTTCTCTTTTAATCATTGAGATGAAATTTTTTGGGCTTTAATTCTCCCAATGATGTTTAATTACAAAAACTAGAATTTTTAGTCTAAAGTACTGTTTCTTCTCTTACTTTAGTGTGTTTGTGTGTGATTGTAAACACCTTTTACCAGTCCTCAGTTGTATATTCATATAATCTATCATTTTTACTATATTTCTTGTTCATCACCACTTATTATAATCTTTGTTTTTTCCTATCTTTAATTTAATTAGAAGAGTTTCCTAAGGAATTTCCTCATATAGGGTACAGAGATAGCATACATTCTGAGTCTTTCTATGTTAAAATCTTTCTTTAGCTCCCAATATAGGACCAATCTGGGTGCAGAATACTTGAATTGTACTAATTTTTTTCATTGAAGTCTATAAGCTTTCCTTATTTAAATTCTAGCATTGTGGGGGTGCCTGGGGGATCCGTCAGTTAAGCTTCTGCTTTTGGCTCAGTTTGTGATTGCAGGGTGCTGGGATTGAGCTCCATGCAGTGCAGGGCTCCCTGCTCAGTGGGGGGTCTGCTTCTTTCTCTGCCCCTCCCCCTGCTTGTGCGTGCTCTCTCGAAAATAAATAAATAAATAAATAAATAAATAAATAAATAAATAAATAAATTCTACCATCGTAGACAATAAATTAAAGCACCAGTTTAATTCTCTTAAATAAAATGTTCTTTCTGCCCATAAGCAATATGCATTATTTATAATTAGGCTCAGCTGCAAGGACCATGATACAGAAAAAGAACAGCTTAAAACAGCGCAAGTTCATTTTTCTCCCACGTAAAAGAAATCGTGAGATGAGAAGTCCAGTGACCTCTCTTTCTAGGTGTGCTCTATCTTATCTAGATATACATGACTTATGTATAACTATCATGGATAAATGTCATTTCAGAGAGTGGAGTCTTTCATGCACCTCTCCCAATATCCCCGAGGAAACAGATCTTGCCCTCATAGATCAGAATAGCTGTTGGAGCTCCAGTTATCAGATTCTTACTCTAAGAAACAAATTCAAAAAGGAGAATAAAACATCACCTTTTCTCATTTATGAAATCAACCTTATTAAGTTATAAATTTCATAAAATAAGAGGCACCTATTTTAAGTGTTCAGCTCAGTGAATTTTGGCATATGTATGTGTTTTTGTAAACACCACCACAATCAATTTCAAATATTTTTATCACCTCAAAGAGTTCTCTCACACCTCATCATTTAACTTCTTCAACTCCATTTCAAAGCAAATTATTTTTATTAGTATAAGATGGTATCACTTATTCTAGAATTTCCTACAAAAGGAACCATTCAGTATGTATTATTTTGTGTCTGACTTCTTTTTCATGCAATGGTTTTGAAATATATCAGTTCTCCTTGTGTATTGGCAGTCTGTACTGTTTTACTCCTGAATAGCATTTTATTTCTAAGTTGTTCCATTTACAACCCCCAATAATTGCTTTTCACCTGGTCCTGTGGGGTATCACCTTATGAAGTTTAACATTCAGCCAATGACTCACAGAAAACTCCATGCAGATTTCTAGAGTTCTTTTTTCACATATCTCATTCCTCTCTAGAATTGTGCTCTACAAATTTCAGATGCCCAACAATCTCTATTTTCTCAAATCAGTGAGATAACTGATCCCACTGTTTTAATTTTCCCTTTCCCCACTAATATATAGATATCACTCACAGGTGGAAAACGGAGGCAATTGTTGGATCTACCTCATTTGTTTTTGTTCTCTCTGGGATTACAGACAGATGCTTAGTTATTTCATTAAGTTTTCCAGTTGTCTGTATTGGGAGAACTAGTCTGTTACTAGCTATTCCATACTGACTAGAAACTAAGAGAAAACCCCTTGCCATTTAACTAGACATTCTGAAAGTTGCATTTAACATGTCACTTATATTTCATTTGTTAGAACTTAACTCATAGCTATACTGAACTTAAAAAAGGAGACTTAGACATATAGTAATATACATAGGCAATGATATACTGAGCTGAAATACAGTGCTATTTTACTAAAGAAGTAGTGGACAGTGGGAATTAGAAGGAAATTAGAAGGCACAATTACAGGAAACCTATATGATTTACTGTTTATTTAAGCCTAAATGTATAGGAATATTGTCAGAAAAAATATATATAAATGTTTTGTGCAAATGGAGAGACAAATAAGAGGCAATAAAAAGTATGACACACAAGGAAAGCTCAACTATCTAGTAACCAAAGAAATGAAAATTAAAACCACATCCATATAGGGCCAAACATTGAAACGTCTGGCAATATAATGACAGAAAGGATATGAAACAGTGTAAACCCTCATAAATTGCTCACTGAAGTTACAATTAGTACCATCATTTTGAAAAACAATTTAGAAATATCTAGTATAGATGAAAATATTCATAATATATATTCTGTCATTCCATTTCTGGGAATTTGCCTGAGAGAAACTCTTTCCCAGGAACACAAGAAGACCTATATGAGGACGTTAATAGCAGTGTTCTTTGTAATAGCAAATTAGAAAAAAAAAGCAAACTAAATGCACAAAACATAGATAATTGTTGTATACAATTTAATTAATTAATTGACTGATTAATTAATTAATTAATTTTACAATTGTATTTTAATCAGTGAAATACTTCATAGCAGGAAAAATGAGCTAAGAGTTTCCATGGAACATAAATTTCCTGCCAACTCATGTTAGCATATGAGGAACCTCTTAACATGTAGGTTACAATATTAGTATCTCTTGGCCAGCATTGGATTCATAAATGGTAGAAACTTGGCTGAGAATTTCTTCTCCGGAGGCTCAAGGTCATTAGTTTAGGAAGTCGTGTTGAGGTTACTCTGCTCTCAGGTGTAAATGTGTAGGTTGTTTTCAGCCAACTACTATAATTATCCTCCAATGTTTCCATTTCTACTCAGAGCTTGTCTCTACAAAGCCACAGGGGTAGCACCCCATCCATGCTCCAAATATACTGTCACACAGATCACTCCCTTCTTCCCATCAAACACTGATGTAATGGTTGCAGACATAAACTTTGCTGAGATTCCATTGGCAGTACCAGACATTTTAAGTATTGGAGACTTTTCTATGTGCTGTCTACCAAAGTCTACTTTAAAGGTATCAGCTATAAGCAATGTATCATATATGTTAATTCCTTTAGACTCTAATAATCAGCCATAATTGGATGAACAGTGGGGAATGGTAAGGGACAGGGTACCAGGTTCTTGGTGAGGCTTCCATCTTCTCACAGTTTATAAATTTATAACTCTTCCTCTACTTTCTGATCTATGGACCATGCCAAAAATAAATTATTACAGTATCCTAAGAAATCAGGAATAGCATTCATATTCTTACCACATATTAGGAGAAGTTATTTTGAAAGTATCAATGGTATTGAAGATCCAAATCCTTCTTAGTATCTGTTTCACTGATGACATGCCTTCACTGTTATTCTCGGCCATGTCCATTGCCAAGTGACATTGACCTGCTTCTTTGCCCAAGCAATTTTATAGGCAGTCTTCAATGATCATCTAATGATTTCAGCTTTCTCAATTTCATCCACCCTGCTTAATCACTGGAAAGATTTTAGTTTTAATGTCAATAATATTTAGTTTCACCAAGAGCAGCGCAGTTAACACAAATCACTACATTTTTTTGGACGCCCAATACAGATTCTCCTAAACAAAATAAACCAAAACAAAATAAAACCTCCAAAAAGTGCAAAGAACCTTCTAGAGCAATTCCAAAAATATACAGCAAGACTTTATGCTATCTACCTATTGAAAATTACCAACAGAGAGAACAAATGAAAAAACTTTGTTTTATCCATTATTGAATAGCATTGGAGTTGTTAAAAGAATTAAGCCAACACATTTTTTGAAAAGGAACATCCATTGGCATTAGGTAATCTGAATCTATCCTTGAAATTTCAAATCAAGCAAGTGAAAATAATAATCCAGATGAATTGGCAATAAAAATTAGGCAGTATGTCTGTTTTTAACATTGAGAGCTCCCAATATTTCCAATTTTCTGAATATTTTACATCACAGATGTGTTAAAAAGGTAAAACATACCCACAGTATAATACCATATATATTGAAAAACAGATTTATAAAGAAAAGTTATTTTGTGCACCATACATGGAACAATACTTGAGTCTAATAAACCTGGAATACTCCATTCTGAATATTTTCTATTTCTGTTTCTTTTTAGAGCTCTCAGAATAGTAATGTTTTCTACTTACACATTTTGAATATTCAATTATTATAAAATAGCAAAACACTGTGTTTATTAATATAGAAGAAGCATTCTTTCACTAAAGTGGTTTCCAGACTTTGTTTCATATTAGTATCAACTGAGGAGCTCTTAAAAATCCAGTGCCCATGTTGAACCTCAAACTAATTAAATCAGAATGTGGGGGAAACAATGCAGATACAGAGTTTCTGAAGATTCCCCAAGTGATTCCAATATATAGCAAGGTTTGGAAATGACTGCTTTAACATCTTTGTCATGTAATAGTTCAAATAAATGGCATTTTTATTTTAGGTATATGATGTGGCAATGTTGAGGTTCAGAGCAAATGTTCAAGAAAGTATTCTTGAGACATCTTTGGTGCAAAAAAATGTTTTCATTAAAGCATAGGGACAGGATCCTTGGGCAGAAAGAGCTGCACTGGAGTTGTACGGGGTGACTGATTATATTCTTTCAAGTTGGGAGGTGGTTAGGGATAGCCTAAGTCCTTAAGGAATTTTGGGAGCAGGGTTTCCAGGATCTGTGTGATCTAGCTATTGTTAGGAAAATGTTCTTTATTGCCGTCTAATAAAACCTCAGTCATGAAACCCTTCGGATTATATCAGCAAGCCATATACTTGGAGGACGATTGGTAATATATATCTTAGGGAGTAGAGATAAAGGAAGTTTCCAAAAGAATTTTTGTATGTTCAAGTAGACTTACAGGATCCTGAAGGTTGGGATAATATTAAGCTAAGATTGTCTTTTGTCCTTATCGAAGTGTTAGCATTGAGGCAGCTGAGTTCCTAGAGAAAGATCATTCTGCCAGTTTCAAGGACTTGTCAATGTGCTGTAAGTAGTAATAAAATTTAATTTTTTCTTTTGCCTTTGTTTCCCACATCAGTATACATTTTTACCCTAACTTAATGTTTCAAGAAACCTGGAATGAAATGTTATGAGGTAGATCCCAGTTATCAGTATTTTTTCAAAGTTCTCCAAATTAGTCTTGTTTTCAAAATTGGGTTTGAGAACTTCACCCCAAAGTGCACAATAACAGCTTTCCAGTTACACAGATGACCAGATGCAACCAAATGATCAGCTAAAAATCTAGGTAATTTGTAATATTACTTTCATGTAACCATTTTACTAAATTATTTTCAAATATTTGTTTCCTCAAGAATGTCTCTTGGAAAAGTATTAATATTATGTAAATATTTTCACTGATAGGACAAAGGCAAATTTCAAATCAGCAGAAGATAAATGATCAAATTAAAAATTGTTCTGTGGAGATAAATAAAGAGAAATTCTCTATAACTGCTCAGTGTATCTTGGATTATCCCACTGCCTCTTACTGTCTGGTAGAACTGAATAGTTAATAGTGAAACAGTAAGATAGCAAAGGACCTATGAGCACAGAATTTGATGACTATGAGCCTGAAGTTAATTCAAGTCCTGAGATTTTAATGAAACAGTAAGAAAAACCTAAGACCTATGAGCACAGAATTTGAGGACTATGAGCTTTAAGTTAGTTCAAGTCCTGAGATTTCAGCCCATGACTAAAGTAGCATTACAAATGAATGCTCCTTTTTTCATAATGAAATAAAGTCTGTATATCACAACTAGAAATATCTTCCTTTATTTCAAGCATATATTCAATCAAAGAATTAAAAAGTCATGTGAATGTTTACAGACAGGTAATGTGAAATCTTAAGTTTTGCAAGAAAAAAACCACAAGTCCAAAAGATATGATTAATCTGAGAATGCATCATTTGTTAGCAGCAAAGCTGGGTCTGGGACCCCCATTTTCTGACTCTTCACATAATAGTACCTTCAGAGACCAGAAGGCTATAAATAGGGCACAAGCTGATGGCGATGTCTTCCAAATTATACATGTTTTCTTTATAATGTAGTTAAACCTGAAAATCCATCTGAATAGAGCCAGAATTAATCAGTGAATGAGAAGGAGACAACATATCATCAAATGATTCCTTTATATTTTGATTCCAAAAAAAGGAATTTTGAATTTGTTGAGAGATATTAGAGGACTTATTCTATTCTATAATTTTTTTCAAAAGTAAAAACATAAATATTTGTATATTATTTCTGCTGACAAAATTGTTAAAAAGCACACAATTATAAAAATGCTCTATAAAACACTTACTATGTTAAATAGGACAACAAAAAACAATAAAGACAAAAGGTTGATACCACTGAAATGTTAATCATTAAATTGCAAGAATATGCTAGGCCTTGTTGAAACAAGTATGTGCTAGTAGTTAAGAATTAAAAAGGTGGGTTTTGAAAAGAGTGAAATATTTTAAGCAAAAAGGGAAAAGGAAATTATAAGCTACATGCAGTATTTTTACCATGGGATTAAATAGTAATCACGTTTGAATATGCACAATGCTAGAATGCATCCAAGCTTTTGCATGTCAACACATACCACTAATGGTTTTGGAAGATTTGTAAAGCATAATAAACTGCTTTGATCCTAGTAAATGACACTTGCAAATGCACTGCATAAATAGAACATTCATGTGCTTAGAATGCATTTTGTTTTGTTACAAAGCTAGCTCACTCTGTACATCATATAGAAATTTATTTAGACTTTATAGCCCTTAATACCTGATTGAATATTTTACACAATGAATGGTGATAGACCATTCATAATCGATAGAATTTAAAACAATAACTTGGTATTACTAAACCAAGTCCAAAGCTAATCAAGAACAAACGAGAATCCTCGAACTTGATTTCTTTTTGTAATACTGAAGTATCCTATGTTATAATATAATTATGTGGCCACTAGTGTGGCACTTAGAACAGTGTAAGACACCAACTGGTACTGATAAATATTTGCAAGTGTTGAAGATTAAAGAAGCATCATTGTGACCCAATTGGTAAGAAATTTTGAGCTGCTGTACTGTTACGTGTTTCACACTTAAACTTTCACCATGTATCCTTTTATTTTTAGATCAATCAATCAGTGTCTTATGAGTGCTAAGTAAAACCAGACAAAATTTGTTGCTTTCAATACTCAGTGGACTTTACAGTAACATGTGGTAAATATGTGCCCCATGAAATGCTTCTTGATTCCAATACTCTGGTGACTTAAGGGCCTCCAGGCCATCTGGTCTTCTATTCAGTTTATTAGATGGCTCACTTTAAATGCAGACTTTATTTGTAAAGTTCAATTTATTGAATTAAACTAAAATGAAAATGAAATGATATCCGTGGTAAAAATGCTGTCCATAAATACGAAGCTGATGATGATGAGTGGCAAGATTAAAGAAGGATTGTCTCCAGGTTCCAATGGGAATTGTAAATACTTGCTGAAACTACTCACAGTACTGGATTTTCCAGAAGCAGAAATGGAATGTTTCAACAAATTTGTGATTTCACCTGCTAATCAATCAGGGCAAAATATTAAAGATGGGGTGATGTGATAGTGACAAATTATGCTTAAAATAAAACAATTTTTTTCCATTAGATTTTTTTCTATTGAGCCTTTCTTTTAGATGAAAATGTGTCATTCTTAAAATAAAAAAAAAAAACTCAGTCTAAACTATCTTGTTGGCAAGTTAGAAAATGCACCCTTGTTGCCAACCAGCAACACAAGAAGTCAAAAACTCAGAATTTATCCAAGTGACATATTTCCCAAATTCTCAAACTTCAACACACACTTCAAGATCCATGGTAGCATTCCAAGGAAGGTCAAGGTAGGATACTGGCTGGAAGAGAAGAGGGAGGGAATTCCATCCCTCATAGAAGGAATGACACAAACAAAGGCTCCACGATAGCAAAGTGGAAAGTACGTTTGGAAAATGCAGTGCAATTCAGCGTGCCCAAAGATTAGGGCTCTTGCGGTTGGAAATAAAAATGGGAAAGCAATTTTTGTACTGATAGTCAAAACCTCACATGTAAGGCTAAGGAATTTTGTGTTTGTTCAATGGGAGTTGTGAATCACTGAAGGATTTTTAATAGAGTGAGGAAACAACTCAGAACAAAGTGAGGATCTCCACAGAGATCACATTGGCTTGAACACGTATGAAAGATAAAGGGGGAAATCTTGTATTTTAATCTTGTTAATTTTTTGGTAAAGTTTTGAAGTACCAAATCAAGATGTAACAAAAGCATTGTCCCTAATGGGAGGCTACTGCCCATCTTGACTCAATCTTTCACATTTAGCATCACAAAGGATAAAGAGGTTTTGGAAAAGAAGAATGAAATAAAAAAGGTTTATAATTACTAGAGAACATTTTTGGTTTCCAACTTAGTATCCATGCAAGGTTAGTCCTAATACTGAATACAATTGTATCTTTTCAGACTTGTGAGTCTAGTAGCAGAACCTAATAGATGAGTTCCCAAGGCAACTTGAATACAAAACCAAGGATACACAGAGACAGTTCTAAATATGTTTTCTTCTTTTGCTCATATAGGAAAGTGGCATTTCTGGCATGGATAGAAGAAAGAAAAAAAAATACCAAACATTTTTGACTCTTGGAAGTTTGGAAAAAAAGTTCACATTTAAAAACAAAAAGAAATAAACAAACTGTACTTTCATAAAATTTTGCATCCAAATACATTTCTTATTCAAGGACCTTAAATTTTTTTCCAAAGAAGAATGAAAATAGTAATGATGTCTAATAGGTATGCTCTAAAGCTTTAGGGAAGTAATATTCCTGTGACTTTTGGTTAACTGATAAACTGAGAAGAAACTCAAAAAGGAAAATATGATAACTCTGTGACATGCAAATACGGTGATGTTGGTTTTATTTCAAATAAACTGATCACTCAAGAGAAGTCAAGCCTCTGCAGATAATGGCCCCTGTGAAGAGTCAATGTGATTTGGAGGCCTAAGACTTCATCATATTCATTATGAAAAGCTTCTTTCTTGGTCAAAAGACCATATTCTATCTTCCCAACAATGTGTTAAAAGGGTCAAATATTTTATTTGTGTGAAAGTGATATTTCAATTGTTATATTCTTGAGTGAAAGTTAATATTCAATAAGAATATTTTTTAAAGATTTATTTATTTGTTTGTTTGTTTATTTATTTATTTATTTGACAGAGAGAAATACAGTGAGAGAGGGAACACAAGCAGGGAGAGTTAGAGAGGGAGAAGCAGGCTTCCTGCCGAGCAGGGAACCCGATGTGGGGCTCGATCCTGGATCTCCGGGATCATGACCTGAGCCGAAGGCAGTTGCTTAACCAACTGAACCACCCAGGCTCCCCTCAATAAGAATATTTTTAAAGGAAACAGAATTATTACTAATATTAATAATAGACATAAAGTATATATATACATAAAAAACTATTATGTATTGAGTGCCTGCCTTATGCCAATATGAGCTTATATATATAATGTTATCAGTTTGGTCTTAGTATCCCTACCTATTTTACAGATAATGTTCTCCCTACCTATTTTACAATAATATTATCAATTTGGTCTTAGTATCCCTACCTATTTTACAGATAAACACAGATACAGTTTCACAGAGTACAAGTGGCAATAGATTACTTAGTGGGAAACGTACTTAGTGGGAAAGCCTGGCTCCAGTCCCAGGGCATTGCCTCCTTCTGCTGAGTGTAGCAGAGGTCTCCTGTGATATGTGGCCTGTAGAGAAGGCATAATGCCATTGTTTTTTAAGTTAAAAGAAAGATGAGAAAAACAACTATGTATATTTGTAAGACAATAGCTCACCAAATATATGACTGCCTCCAATATGGGAAAGAGACTCCTAGCATCAATGTTAGATTCCAGCTAAGCTGTGATGATGGATTTCCCCAAGAGGGTGGAACTTAGCAGGACTGTGTTGCTCTCCTGATCTAGGTCCTATAGCAACCACACAAATAAGGGATTGGGGAAACAACCTCACAAATGTGTTAATAGCTCAAAAATCTAGCTCTCCCTTCTGGCTCTCATTGATGTATATTTTTCATCACGAGGGTCAGGGTTCTTCATAATTTGATTCACTTGTCTTTGGAGTCTCATTTTCTATCTCTCACCAACCATTCTAAATTAACATCATCATTCCCCCAATTCTGGAACAAATTATATCTTTTCATTCTATTTTTTTTCTTTAATCCCAGAAGATATATTTTTCTCCTACTCTACCTTAAAATTTTTCTCATTTTTCAAATATAACTTGACTCAAAAGTTAGCTTCTATCTGTTCTGTGAAAGACAATGTCTGAAGAGGATAAGCCAAAGACTGCAAGAAAATATTTGCAGGGCGCCTGGGTGGCTCAGAGGGTGAAGCCTCTGCCTTCAGCTCAGGTCATGATCTTAGAGTCCTGGTATCGAGCCCCACATCAGGCTCTCTGCTCAGCAGGGAGTCTGCTTCCCCCCCCCCCCTGCCTGCCTCTCTGCCTACCTGTGATCTCTCTCTCTCTGTGTCAAATAAATAAATAATAATAATAAATCTTAAAAAAAAAGAAAATATTTGCAAAAGACACATCTAATAGAAGACTGGTACTTGGGTGCCTGGGTGGCTTAGTCAGTTAAGCATCTGACTCTTGATTTCAGTTCAGGTCATGATCTGGAGATCAAGTCACATGTCCAGGCTCTGTTTTGGGCTGGAGCCTGCTTAAGAGTCCCTCTTTCCGGGGCACCTGGGTGGCTCAGTTGTTAAGCATCTGCCTTCAGCTCAGGTCATGATCCTGGACTCCCAGGATCAAGCCCCGAATCGGGCTTCCTGCTCGGCGGGAAGCCTGCTTCTCCCTCTCTCACTCCCCCTGCTGTGTTCCCTATCTAGCTATGTTTCTCTCTGTCAAGTAAATAAATAAAATATTTAAAAAAAAAAAAAAAGAGTCTCTCTTTCCCTCTTCCTCTTCCTCCCAAACCCCTCTTTCCCTCTCTAAAAGAAAAAGAAAAAAAAAAAAGGACTGTTGTTAAATATATATATGTGTATGTGTGTACGGACACACACACATAAATATATAATACACACACACACACACACACATATTTATATAAACAACAGGAAAATGACCAGACTGAAAAATAGGCCACAGACCTGAACAGACACCTCACCAATGAAGACTTACAGATGGCAAAAAAGAATATGAAATGATGTTCCATGTTATATGTCACCAGGGAAATGCAATGAAAATAAAAATGAGCTAGCAGTACGCAACCAGTAAGAATAGGCAAATCAAAAACGCTGACAACACCGAATGTTGATGAGGGTGTGGAACAACAGGATTTCTCATTCAATCTTGGTGGGACTGCACTGTTTAGCAGTTACTTACAAAATTAAGCCTACTCTTGCCATATAATTGTGCTCTTTGGTATTTCCCCCAAAGGAGCTGAAAACTTATGTCCACACAAAAACCTGCATGTAGATGTGTATAACAGCTTTATTTACAATTTCAAGACTTAGAAGCTACCAAGATGTCCTTCAGAAGGCAAAGGGATAAACAGAAACATCCAAACAATGGGATATTATTCAGTACCAAAAAGAATGAGCTATCAAGCCAGGACAAGATATGGAGGGAATTTAAATACATATTAACAAGTGAAAGAATCCAATCTAAGAAGGTTACATACTGTATGGGACATTCTGAAAAAGAGGAAACAATCCGGATAGTAAAAGTATCAGCATTTGCCAGGAGTAGGGAGGGGTAGGGAGGAATAGGCAGAGCACAAAGGATTTTTAGGACCCTGAAAATATGTTCAAGATGGAAGTGTCACAATGCATTTGTCTAAACCCATAGGATATACAACCCTAATGTAAAGTATAGACTTTGGATGATTATGAAGTATCAGTGTAGGTTCATCTGTAACAAATGTACTACTTGTTGATAACAGAGGAGGCTATGCATGTCGGAGGGCAGGAGGTATATATGAAATCTCTGTACATTCCTTTCAATTGCTATGAATATAAATTGCTATAAAAAATAAAGTCTTTTTTTTAAAGATTTCATTTATTTATTTATTATTTATTTACTTACTTATTTGACAGAGAGAGAGAGAGACAGCGAGAGAGGGAACACAAGTAGGGGGAGTGGGAGAGAGAGAAGCAGGCTGCCTGAGGAGCAGGGAGCCTGATATGGGGTTCAATCCCAGGGCAGACCCTTAGCGACTGAGCCACCCAGGTGCCCTTAAAAAATGGTCTTAAAGAAGAAAAAGGAAATGAGCTCTGTCCTATCTAATTAGTTCATATTATTTGTGCCTCTCTATCTGTGGTGTTGTTCTGGTTTTTAGAAATAATTAGTAATCTTCAAACTGTATTTCTAGTCCTTTAATGCCTAATGTAGGAAACATACTACTGCAGCCTACAATATTTGTTGAAGTAACCAATTTTTTTTTCAGAAAAAAATGATGATCCTGTTCTTGTCAGGTCAGATCATACCTATAGTTTGGGATAGTGGATTTTAATACCAAAGTTGAGAGGAGACTGTTTTCTAGAAGCAGATACCTGGAAGATCTAGGGACTCAAAGTACCACATGAAATATGTTGAAAGAAATTGAAAATTGTTAAGCTGGAAGAAAATGTAGAAACAGAATGATTTTGAGTGCTGACAAATAAACAATGAATCACAATTACAAGGATGCAAAGATAAAGAATGCTATTTTTTTATTTTTGAAGATTTTATTTATTTACTTGACAGAGAGAAACATAGCTAGAGAGGGAACACAAGCAGGGGGAGTGAGAGAGGGAGAAGCAGGCTTCCCACCAAGCAGGGAGCCCACGCGGGGCTCCATCCCGGAACTCTGGGATCATGACCTGAGCTGAAGGCAGATACCCAACAACTGAGCCACCCAGGTGCCCCAAAGAATGATTAGATAATGTCCAAGTGCAGAAGGCTCATACAGCTGAGAGTTCTACAGCCAGAGAAGGTTTCAGCACATGAGGAAATGTTGTAGAGGAAATGTCTGGAGAAAGGGAAAAGGAATTTTGGAGAAAGGGAACAAGAAGTGAATAATGTGGAATTTTCTAACTTTTTCAGAATAGGTTGCATTACAGCCTACCGCTGCAAACTTTCAAAGTCATTCTGTCCTTGAATGCTCATTTGTCCTTCACAGTTTTAACCATTATCAACACCAATAACTGAGCCATTAGGGTCTTGGTGTTAGACCTTCTACCTTCACAGTCTTGAAGTTCACTTTTAAAACTTTTGGTGACTCATTGAATGTATCATAAATTATCATTGTTATCAATCTGTTTTCAACTTTTTGTACCTGTGAATATTAGTACATTTTAATTCCTGCATGCTTTTATTTTAGTTACTATAGTGAAGCTCTTATAACTCTTACACAACCTTTTTTAAAAAGATCTATTTTTTCAGCAAATGCTATTTTATGTGATCTCTATTTGATTTCTAGATGTGTTTAAAGAGATTTAGTAAGAAATTTATTAGAAGTGTATAAAATTGAGTTTGACAAATATCTTCTTTTATTTGGGTGTGGGAGAGTTGTACTTAACATAGGGAATTTTAATTTAAACTACAAAAAGTGTCAATCACTGATATTTTCTTGGGTGTAAATACCATCTCATTATAAACAGAGAAAAGTACACATAGTAAGTTCTTAAAAATGATAGCTGTACTTTTGATTAGCAACCATTAATGAAAATAAAAATATTTATAAATATACTTAACATAGTATATGATGCATCTTAAAAATTTTTACTAAAATAGCTTTTGACTAAAAATATTTAAATATTTAAATATTAAATATTTAAAATATTTTCCACTCTTAGGTGTTATAAAATATATAATATCATTAGATGAATAGCCTTGATGTAAAATCATTCTTGATGTAGAATGTAAAGATACTAATTTAATTTATATACAAACTACATTATTATAGATTAGATGACAATATCATTAAATAACATGAAGTTTAGTTTCTTTTAAAATGGGTTGATGGTGTGCCTGAGTGGCTCAGTGGGTTGAGTGACTCATGGTTTCAGCTCAGGTCCTGATCTTGAGATCCAGAACCACCCCCTGCCATGTGTGTGTGTGTGTGTGTGTGTGTGTGTGTGTGTGTGTGTGTGCACTCTCTCAAATAAGTGAAATCTTTAAAATGGGTTGCAATACACCATATATAGAATTTTTGGTAAAATAACTTCTTAAGAAAGACCTTGTCCCCATTTTCTCTATAAAAAAGTGATAAACTAAATGATTTTAAAATGTTTTTTGAGAATTTTGAAATTAATGTATATTGAGTTTTTATGTTATACCAAACCCATCGAGTTGGTTAATAAATCATATTTAAAGAAAATTCAGTTATTCTAAAAAATAATCTGGCTATAACTGCAGACAGAGGAAGGGACCAGACCACTCATCACTGTTTTGATCCTTTCATGGAAATTCTTGCCATTCTATCTTCACTCCTTAGTGTCTGAATCTTTGGAAAAATAAATCTGAGGTAGAATTGGTATCAGGAAATAATAAACTTAGTTGTTACAGTGATAGGAGTGCAGGTTTTCAAATATTAAGGACAATAGGCTACTTAAACTTGAACTTTTTCCTCTACAAATTTCCTCTCATAGTTTAGAATAGAAAAATTGCAGACCTTAATCAATTTTATTTCCTCCTCCTTAACACAATTTTGCGATCAAATACTCTTTTTGTTATTTTGCTTTATTTACAATTCAGAGATGGAGAGATACTTGGATAAGAATCCCAGTTAAGCTGTCATGCTTACTAAGATTTAGATGAAAACCACATCTCAAATGCCTTATTAATCTTGTGAAGTTAGAAAATTTTGGACAAGTGATAATCACAGTTCTTATAACCCCAAATCCATGTGTGTGTACATACATAATCTGTTAAATCAGAAGCAGAAGTACCTGTGTTTTGTAATTATTCACAAGATAGACAAAAGAAATGTTTAAACTAATGAGATTTTAAATATAAAGAAAACTAATATCTATTTAAGATGTCACTGTGTGCATTCAGATCAGTAGTGGTTAGTGGTCATTTTAAGCCTAATGCAACAAGTATTTAAAGCTAATCTCCTCTGCTCATTCACAGCCTGAGAAGCCACAGTGGAATTAGAAATTTATGTAATTTCTGGACTGCCACATTAAGTTATGTGCATGCAAAATCAGGTTGTATTAGAACTCATGTACCAAGAGCCTCAGGGACTAAAGGTAATTGCTCTATTTAGAAGTTGGAATGCAGTTTTAGGTCTTCTATTCCTATTGCATTAGGACCAGGGTTGTGCCAACCTGCTATAATTTAAAGCCATTATTGAAATCCTCATAGTGTGAGATAATTCCTTTCACATCTTTGAAAGCATTGATATGAAGCAGCTTATGTCTTAGGATTTTTCTCTCAATGACATATAGTTCACATAATGTGTAGCTCAGAAAATATGTTCTTTTGTTATCGAACACTGATTGAGTAGCTAAAATGACCAATTTTTTTGTATATATTCAATATGAAGACAGATGAGTAGGACTATTAAACTTGATGAAAAGACATAAAATTAACTTAATCCTGTGGGAGTTTGCATCATAACAGCTTCTCTCTTTAATGAAAGGGAACTTGATTATATCACACAAAGAATTTTACCAAATTTCATAATAACAGTTCACAAAATTTCTTGAAAAGGCTCTTTTCATAATAACTACTTAAAGCACTGTCTGAAGCCCCCAAATTTGTATTTTCCTTTTTATTGCATGTGCTATGAATGGTCAATTTTATAATGGAGAAAGACCACTCGAAATAATGTTGCGGACTTACATAGAACACATAGGCCACAGAATAGTTCAATTAATGCTATTTTCATCTGATTGGATCACATGTCAGTCAGGGCTCTTTTACTCTTTGAATAAATCATATAGGAGCACTCATGTAGGATTCATTTACGAATATGGGAAGTTTGTAGAATGAAAGAAGTACGGTAATCTAGTGCAAGAGACTCAAAGTTTTTACCACTCCTAGGACACAGGAACAAGGGAAGGGTAGAGTTCCTGGGTCTCTGAAGCAGTTAGTTATATATCATCAGCAGCCTTCAGTGGAAGAACACATTCAGTTCAATGGAAATGCTTAGTGGGGAAAGCCCAGAGCAAAAAAAAAAATACTCTGACTTCCTTCTTCTTCTTTCCTTCAATCTTGTGCTGGCCTTTCTAAACCCAACAGAAACCTGGGGACATGGGTGAAGTTTTAATATGATTCATAAGGGTGAATCTTCTAAGGCAGAGAACAAGATGAGGGAAAGTAGAGAGAGGACATGGAAGAGCACACACAAGGAGAGTATTAAAACAAAACAAAACAAAACTTTTTTTTTTTTCCAGAGCAAAATGAAACACATTGCCTGTATAAAATCTGGAAAATAAATAAAGTACATATTGGTGTAGACTAATCCTTCTTGGCAATTATTACTCTTCCTGTTGAAAGTAGACAAACAAAGCAAAAGCAATAATAAGAGAAAAAACAAAAATTAAACAAACCCCCTCAAACACACTTCAAAAAATGTAGGTGTTAGGATAGCCTTTAAGGTTGTTTTGATCTTGGGACTCAAATGATAACACTAAAGACACAATTTCTCTTTGTTTCTCTGTCTGCCTTAGTGTCAGTGTTATCCTAAAGCTCAAATTTCATGGAGGCAAAATGACTGCAACACTTCTCCCATAGCATGTGGAAGAAAAATGAGAAATCTGATATCTGATTTTTTTTTTTTAACCCAAAGCTTCCAGAACATTTCCACTTGTATCTATGTGTCCTGAATTGAATCATTTGAACCAATCTTTGTGGTTGAAGGAGAACCATATGCAGGTTAGTTTAGGGTGAGGTCACTGAAAGCAACAACTGACAGAGAAATAGGATTACCATTCCTCAACTGATGGCTGAGTCAGCCTCACTTTCAAGATGGCGGCTACACCTAAGAATAGGCAAAATTAATATCGTGGAGACAATCTCAATATCTAGTATTGTCCCTTTATTCCCTACAACCCCTTTAACAGATAAGGAAATAGGTTTAAACAGGTAAGAAATATTTCCTGATGGCATTTAGTTACTAAATAATGGGGCTCAAATTACATTTTCAATTTTGTAATTTAAAAGCTTATATTTTCCAATCAAAAAAATTACTTCTTACAGAAAATTTTAATCATTTAATTATTTAATTTTTAATTATCTGGTGTATAAAGTGTCCCATAATCTTCTAAGTACTTTTAAAGTATAAAGTACAGGAATCAAAAGTATAGATAGAATGGATAATTCAATTGAACCCACTTTAAAGAAGCACTTTTTAAAATATGAGCCCTAATTAATCAATTTTATAATAGATTAAAGATTAAAGTTCACTGACATATTTTTGGAAACAAAATTGGAACCATCAGAGTAACTCAGAACAAGAACTACTATTATTTAGTGAATAAAACATATAAATAGTTGACTATTCTAAACATAAAATCAGAAATACGTATGAATTAAAAATAATCATATTACAGAAATTATAGAGAGGAAGGAAGGAAAGAATTAGTCTATTGAACTACTCTTGTTTCTATGGGTGAAATACCAAGTTTTTAACATATATTTAAATATGCAGGTATATTTTTGATTTCCTTAACTATATTGACTAATTTACCATTACCCTATTTTTTTATGCCATTGTTTATGTCTTTGAATTTTTTACATGGTAGGCAGTGGTCTTATAGTTAATGAAACTTAAAAAATACTTAACCTTGAACATGTTTAAATGTCTTTTTTCTATTTATATCCTGATACTCTTATACCAGTTCATGAAACTAAGTGCTCTTACTTGCCATTTCTATTACCTTCAGAACTAGGTATCAAGTGTTAAAAACAATAACAACAAAACATGCAGACACACACACACACAAACAAACAAAAAACCCAACTCTCATTCCTTTAGGACAGTATCACTTCTGAGAAAAGCAAAGAGATCAAAGACAAGGTTGGAAATGTCAAATTTTACAGGTTCAAAGAGAGAGTTTCTCTCATACCAAGACAAATTTTGTTCTTTGTCATGTGCTGTGTGCCACTAAATAAAGTAAAAAAAAAAAAAATCATGGAGATAAAATGTTTGATTTGATATCATATTCCATGGGAGTTAATAAGGGTTTATAACCTACTCCTAAGCTCCAGACATTGGACATAATATTGGGCTTACTACTGAAATATAAATGAATATTTGGGAAAGAGGAGGTGCCATATATCCATATAATGTTAGATCTCATTGTAGGTATCAATTAGACTTTTTCTTTCTTTTTAAATTTATTTTTATGTAAAATGGTCAACAATGTTATAATATAACAGAATAATGCCTGCCCTTTCTAGGAGCTGGCAAAAGCAACTGGTATTTAGACTTGAACATTGTGATACTGTGGAATAAAATAAACAGAAGAAGCATGTTGTGAGGCTTTCCCCAAATGCTGGGTATTATGGCCAAATTGTGGTGACAGAGCATTTCTTTTATTAGTATTTCATTTATAGGAAATTCCTTTTAACTATCAGGGAAGTACTTTAGCTGTCTGTTGATAAACTGACATTAAGTTTGGTATATATCGCTGGATGCTACCAAGGAATCTATACAATCATGCTATATATGGAAAATAAAATTTGAACTTCAGATTAATCATGTATTCATATTTACTAAACATGGAATATATACTGCCTCTTTGATAATTCCTTTATGAGTTGGCAAAATATAGCACACATGTTAAATTATGTGAGACTGCACAGGCTGGATTTAACCCTTTTGGGGAAGAAAGTATTTTGGGTTTTTGGGAGGGTTCATAGTGCCTGTCTCCTCATCTGCTCTTTATTCAGGCCAGCAGCAAGGAATCTGTGGAGAATCAATGCACTCAGTGACTTAGGGAAGTATTGGCAGATTCAATATCGGGGTTAAATTTCTCTTAAAGCCTTCAATTTGGTTGATAGGGAATCCACTGTGAAGTTGACCTTTGCACTGCCTTCAGAATGTGCTAAAATTGACTTTCTTCATAAAGACCATATTCCTGCCAATGAACAGAGAGGTCTTCAAAGCTTTGCAGTATAGACAGCTATGGGGAAAACACAAAGACATTAATTAAGAATATGAGTATGGTCTGGCTCAGAGTTTTAATAATAGGTGGAAATAACTCCTTGGAATCCAAAAGTGCCAGAAACATTTTGTCTTCAGGTTCACTTTAGGTCTCCCTGGGCCTTCTCAGAAACCTAGTGTCCTTTATTTCAGTCAACTTACCTTTTAGCAACACACTCTTTTTATTAAAACAAGGAATCTGAATTCCCCGACCTTCTGTACTTATTTGCATAACTAAACTGACATTGGAGAGGAGTAAACAAATTAACATTTGTTGAACAACTCTTGTCCCATATGGACAAGATGTTAAGTATTTAATTCATGGAGGAGGTTCTTGAGGAAAAGATCAGAAAATAAATGATAACTCACTCCATATTTATCCCAAGGAGATAGAATAGAAAAATAATTGACAGAGGAATATATACGATATGATGAAAGTTCTGTAAAACAGTATATTATTTCTTTATATTAAAATATTTATGATTTAAACAATTGTCTTGAGAGGCACATAGTAAGTTGTAGTTTGTTGGACGTCTCATTTGCCACTGCACATGTCTATCTTACCAAAGACCCTCAATATATATTATATGTCTTCATTTCCATTTGCTTTTGGAACAGATTAAAACACACAAGTTCACAGATGTTTCACTGATTGTGATTTAGGTGGACTCCATCTTCAGGCTATAAAGGGAGGTATGGTATGCTCACCAAGTAAGCTATCTCTCAATGATTTTCAGGATGGATTATTGCTAATATTGTTTATTAGAGACAATGAAATCCATTTCAGGCTTACAGATAGGTATTAAAGTGTCTCTCAGAGTGTCAAAAATTTTTTTTCTAAAGATTTTATGTATCTGATAGAGAGACAGAGAGTGAGCACAAGCAGGGGTAGTAGTGGGCAAAGGGAGAGGGAGAAGCAAGCTCCTCTCTGAGCAAGGAGGTAGATGTGGGGCTTGATCCCAAGACCCTGGGATCATGACCTAAGCCAAAGGCAGACCCTTAATGGACTGAACCACCTAGACACCCCTCAGAAGGTCAATTTTTAAAGTTTCTTTCTGAAAACTAAATATTTTAAATTACTTCTTGCTTTAAATCTTGGGTTTGTTTTATTTTTGTCCTTGCTAACTAGGCTTCTACCAATTGATTATAATTATTATTCAATGATTTAGTTTAAGAAACAACTATAAAAAAAATACATGATCTAAACAGAAGATTAACCTCCTATTTTTAACATCATCTTATGTATTTAACAATTCTGTTTAGCAAACTTAATACTGGTAAAACCATAGCAAACATATTTAACATAAATCTGAGAGACACTGCTCTGCGTGGCAAATTGTTTTGCTTGAAAATTACATCATATAGAAGATGCTTTTTCAATTATTTTTCAGGAGCTTGAAACAAAAGTCAAATCATAGGTGGTTTATATAAAATTTGGACAGTTTTTCAGTATATACAGACAGATTTTCAGAGTTGAAATATACTTGAGTAGCATGCTCATTCATTGTTTTTACCCTTTTGATAGCTCATTTTAATAAAGTTCACTATTTCTCAGGAAGTGTTACCATTTAATATAAATTGGAATTCTTAGTACATTTCTACATTTTTAAACAGTGCAAAACTGTCAGGGCTGCTCTGGTCTCATTCCTCATTCTAGTCCCCAGGATATCTCAAATTCTCTCTTATCTTCAATTTTCAGATATACATAGATGACTCATACAGTCCTATTTTCTGCTCAGCTTTCTCTCCTAAGTTCTAGACTGCAGCATCCCAGTGGAAATGTTCACATAAATGTCTTCCAGATACATTAAACTCAACAATCCAAAACTAAACCCTCTCATCCACCCTCCTCTGTATTCCTCACTTTAGTGCATGGAATCATGTTTCACCTAGTTCTAGGACTAGAAACCTGAGAATGATTTTTGATTTTTCTTTCTACCTATCCCCCTATAGAGGTCTCCCATGTGTTCCCCTAAGTAAATGTAGAAGTAGGTCAAAACTGGCAGGGAGGAGATAAAATCCATTCAGGATTAAATCCATTACATTATGGGTTTGGGAAAAATTAAAAAAGCATGTGGGTAAAGAATAAACGTTATTAAGATTGTAAAAAAACATTTAAAAAAAAGAAAGAAAAGAAAGGACATTTTAGGGTGTCTAGGCAGCACAACCTGTTAAGCTTCTCCCTTTGGCTGGGGTCATGATCCCAGAATGCTGGGATGGGGTTCCACATCTGGCTCCCTGCTCAACAAGAAGACTACTCCTCCCTTTCCCTCTGCCTGCTGCACTCGGGCACTCACTCTCTCTGTCAAATAAATCAAATAAATACATAAATAAATAAATAATCCTTTAAAAAAAAAAGACCTTTCAATTCCTAGTTCACTAACAGATTTATTTATTTTTTTTAATGTGTCTTATCAAATCCCCTGGTTACCATTTGGCTTTCTCTGATTCACTCACTGAATGATGCCAGCATGATCTTCCTGAAATTAAAATGTGGCCATGACACTTTTCTGTCTCAAATTCCCTAGGCTGCGTAAGGTTGCATGTATATTCACAGAATTTTTGAGACTTCTGCACTTGACCAGTGGTTTTCTCTTTACACTGGTCTCTGGGCATTGCTCTTCTGCCAGACTGTAGCAATAGAGAACTCATTCAGCTCTTCCGCTCTGTCAGCTCTTACTGCTGTGTCTTTCAACAGGCAATCTCTTTTTATGCCCAGAATATTTTTTGCCCTCCCTCTCCCTTCTTCCCATTCACAGGCCTAACTCTATATTAAACATTTGTCTGTATATCAATTCCTCTAACTTGTTATGGCTTCTCCTAAAACCCTTTCTTCAGGTTCATGCAGAGGTCCCTTCATATAGAGCTCCCACTGAACACTGCACTCTTCTCAATACCCATCATATTTTACTGAAACTATTTCTTTAGTTGCTTACAAAATTAATTGTTATAGGTCACTCCCACTATATTATAATCTCAATTCAAAACTTCGTCAATCTTTTTTTTTAAAGATTTTATTTATTTGAGAGAACACAAGGAAGAGATATCATGAGAGACAGAGAGAGAGAGAGAGAGAGAGAGAGAGAGAGCAAGCGGGGGAGGAGCAGATGGGGAAGGAGAGGAGCCTGATGCCTGGCTCAGTCCCAGGACCTGAGCTGAAGGCAGATGCTTCGCTGACTGAGACCCAAGTACCCCTGTCAATCTTTTTATAGTATTATGTCTCCTTACCTAGGACAATGATCACAAAGAAGTGCTCTATGCATATTTACTGAGTATATGAATGGTTGGGTATTGGAACAGTGAATTTGGACAATTATAATTGATGAACAGTTTTGCTAGAAACTATTTGCATGGCCTGATACTTGCTTCTTCCTCAATTCCAAAGAAAGTCTAATGAATTAAAATCGATTCAGAAATATTACATTTAAATATAGCATGATTTTGATATTATGATTAAAAATACATTTAGGACCTAGCTGGAAACTTATTATACAAATGCCAATAGATATCTTGTTAAATTGACCAAATAACATAATTTAAGATCATTAATAGTTGAAAATTTGTTTAGTATTGTGGCATATTCTTTTTTTTTTTTTAATTTAGGGCCTTTAGCTCAGTGTCTTATATTTATTCCAAACATAATCATATCTTTTCAAATCAAGTTTTATTTGGGTAGGGCAGTATTACCATTTAAAGCATCATAAGCAAAGAATGAAATTAGCCAATTGGCTATTTTTTCACAAAGCTCCAATTATTGAAGATTACCATTTTGCTTTTTAAAAAAAACATTTCCTCTCTGATCAGTTTGCTCAGAGTAACAGTTTTATATGGGATAATAAAAACATATATCACCTACATTACTTATTTTCCTTTTACAAACAAAAGAAAAACCTTTACTTTGGGGAGATGTCCTATTCTATCTTAGAAAGGGACTGATCTATGTTCATAAAATAAGTTCCAAGAAAGCAATCACAGCTTGAAAAATTGCTGTGGGAACTGTCCAAATGGAATTAGGTTTTGGGAATGTTGGCATGTGCGTGTTAGAAAATATTAGACAAGTTCTCATAATTTAACATTTCACACATATATAAAGATATTTTCACCAAAGAGCTTTTTCATCTTCCCTGAGGAACTAATGTATTAATTATCAAAACCCTTCTAGACTGGAACCATAAACAACCAGCGTAAAAATTAACTACTGGTATGATGTTATTTATTTTTGTCATGACATGAATAAGAAAGATATACAAAGAAAAATGCAGGGTACCTTAATAATCTTGGCATTATGAAGTTCCAAACCCCAACTCAACCTTAATATTTATACTCTGCTACTTTTGTTTAAGCCCTCATTTTTCTCAAAATTCTTTCTTAACATGGCCATTGGCAGCCACTGTCATTAATTTTCTAAATAACTAATTGTCTTATTTATACGTATTGCATGTGTTGTTTATACAGTTTATTTTTTGAAGATGATATGGTCATTTAAATTGGAAACTGGGAAAAAGAAAATGAACTGTTCAAAATATATTTGGCTAAATTAACAAAACACAATCAACATTTATTTAAAAAAAGTAAGGAAATTTCCTTTACACTAAAAATAAATTATTTAGTATTCAGTATTTAGGAATTATCAAGTAATGCCACTAATCTATTGGAACGTACTTTAAAATTCTGTTGAAGAATATAATAAGGGTGAGGAGTCCCTGAGCCCCCAGCTTTCCGCTGCTGGCCCCACCACTTAGGCTGGGCTCACGCTGCCAGTGCCGGAGACCATTTGGCTCACAGCCTTCTGCAGAACATTTGGGACTGTGGGGTCTCAGTGCACCCAGTATGCATGTGAGGTCCAGACACCAGTCCCGGCAATGGCAGGCTCACACAAAGGAATATTGCTCACTGTTTCTGTGGCACAGGGGTGCAGAGACAAGCAGGGGCCTCAGGTGAATATTGTGGCAATGACTTGGGGTGTGCACCACCTGTGAGAGGTAGCAGTGTGCAGGGGAGTTTACAGAGGGGGAGTCTGTGTGTTCTAGACCATCCAGAGAGGAGCAGATGAGTCTTCTGTCTGAGAACAAGGTCTGGGTGCGGACAGTTTACTTTGCCTGACTTTCCGGAAAAGCTGCAAAAAGCTGTCAAAGAACAAAAACTTCAGAGAACAAAAGCCTGAAAAACTGGTTTCTGGATAGCCCAACCCCTTGATAGGGGTGCAGGATGACTCAGCCCAAGCAAGAATGAGTGAAAAACAACACAGCAGGCCCCTCCCCTAGAAGGCAAGCCAAAAGAACAAGAGGACAACCACCAAAGGGTCTCCATAAAACTGTAAAATTCCAACATCTGGGAAAAAAACAATATATTAAGCTTCTGGTACTACCCCCAAACCTGCATATTTTATAGATACAGCTTTTTTTTTAATTTATTTTTGTTTTTATTTTTTATTTTTTTTAATTTTAAATTCATTCTCATGATTCTTGTTCTTTTATTTTTAACCTACTTATTATAACAACTTGATGTTTAATACAATATTCCATAATAACTTTTTAACTTGAACTTTTTCAATACATTATCTTCTTTCTTTCTTTCTTTCTTTCTTTCTTTCTTTCTTTCTTTCTTTCTTCTTTTTAAATGTACATATAGATATAAGTTTCAAGGTAATCCTTCTTTCCTATTCAATACTACCCCTATACATAAACCAGTTTTAATTTCCCTATATCTCTAGAAAGTTGAGTCTTCTAACAAAAATAACAAGATATGCCCAGGAGGAACTGAAATATTTTCCTCACCTATATCAAGGATTTGTAACCACCTTCTCACTTATTCTTGTGCCAATGTTTCTGTGTATTTGTTTTTGCCTTTGTACTATATAAATCTTATTTTGGGGGGTAGTTTGGGCTGTATTTTTCTTTTTTTCCTCCTTTCTTTTACTTTTGATGGTCTTCTTGTTTGTTCTTTTTTGTTTTTGTGCCATATAAATCCTGCCTTTTGGGCCCATTTTGGCTGGGTTTTTTTCTTTATTTTTTTTCTCTTTTCTCTCTCTTTTTTCTTTCTTCTTTCTTTTTGGTGGTGACTTCTGATTGCTTCAAAACCTTCCAGTGGGCAACTTGCTTGGATCATGGTTGATATATTCATCTGCACATCCCCTCAACCACCTCTCATCAAAATGACTCAGAGGAGAAACACCCAATAGAAGAAAAATTCAGAGACTGCCACCTCTGTCACAGAACTACTAGATATGGACATGAACAACATGACAGAAATGTAATTCAGGGCAGCAATTATCCAAGCAATGGTTAAGTTGGAAAAGACCACTAGACCATTAGAAAAGACCATTAGAATCTCTAACGGCAGAAGTGAAAGCTGTCCTGGCAGAGGTTAACAATGCTATCAGTGAGAGCCAATCTAATCTAAATACTCTAACAGCTAGGGTAAGTGAAGCAGAAGATCACATTAAGGATCTAGAAGATAGATTGGGAAGGAGGAGCAGGAGCAATCTTGGAGCAAACAGCTAAAATCCCATGAAAATAGAATTAGGGAAGTAAATGATGCCATGAAATGCTCCAATATCAGAATTATTTGGATCCCTGAGCACATAGAGAGAGAGAGAGAAGACTAGAAGGTAGAGCTGAACAAATCCTGGATGAAAATTTCCCTAATCTGGGGAATGAAACAAGTGTTCATGCCCTAGAGACAGAGCTGACACCCCCAAGATCAACGAGGCTAGAAAAACTACAGGCACATAATTGTGACTTTCATGAATCATAAATTCAAAGAATATGTCTTAAGGGCAGCTGGGGGAAGAGATTCCTTACGTACAGAGGGAGGACCATCAAAATAACATCAGAGCTGTCCACAGAAACCTGGCAAGCCAGAAAGGGCTAGCAAGACATATTCAGGAAATTAAATGAAAAAAATATGCAACCAAGGATAATGTGCCCAGCAGGTTGAATTTCAAAATGAAAGGAGAGATAAAAAGCTTCCAGGAC
The DNA here is from genome assembly GCA_004023965.1 of Spilogale gracilis. Classification (NCBI taxonomy): domain Eukaryota; kingdom Metazoa; phylum Chordata; class Mammalia; order Carnivora; family Mephitidae; genus Spilogale; species Spilogale gracilis. The sequence continues at coordinate 83,046 of PITA01000645.1, read as the reverse complement.
CGCCAAGGTCTAAAAGATTATGTGACCACCAACCCAGCACTAGAAGAAATATTAAGGGGGGGAGGGTTCTATAAAAGAATGAGCCTGAGTGACATAGAACAGAAATTTACAGAGATAATCTATAGAAACAAGAACTTCACAGGCAACATGATGTCAATAAAGACGTACCTTTCAATAATCACTCTCAACGTGAATGGCCTAAATGCTCCAATAAAATGGCACTTAGTTGCAGACTGAATAAAATGACAGAACCTGTCCATATGCCGTCTACAAGAGACTCATTTTGAATCTAATTATACATCCAGACTGAAAGTGAGGGGATGGAGAACCATCTCTCATGCCAATGGGCCTCAAAAAAAAGCTGGGGCAGTGATCCTCATATCAGAGAAATTAGATATTAATCTAAATACTATAGTCAGAGACACGGAAGGACACTACATCATTCTCAAAGGGTCTATACACCAAGAAGATCTAACAATTGTAAATATTTATGCCCCAACATGGGAGCAGCCAACTACATAAGCCAACTATTAAGCAAAATAAAGCATCATATTGATACAAATAGACTAATTTAGGACATCTTAACACACCACTTTTAGCAATGTACAGATCATCTAAACAGAAAATCAAAAAAGAAACAAGAGCTTTGAATGATACATTGGACAGATGGACCTCACAGATGTATTCAGAATATTCCATCCTAAAACAACAGAATACTCACTCTTCTCAAGTGCACATGGAACTTTCTCCAGAATAGACCACATACTAGGTCACAAATCAGGGCTCAACTGATACCAGATGATGGAGATTATTCCCTGCATATTCTCTGACCACATGCCTTGAAACTGGAACTCGACCACAACAAACAGTTCAGAAGAAAATCAAACACTTGGAAGCTAAAGACTATTCTGCTCAAGAATCTTTGGATAAACCAGGAAATCAAAGAAGAACTGAAACACTTCATGGAAACCAATGAGAATGAAGATACATCGATCCAAAACCTATGGGGTATGGCAAAGGTGGTCCTAAGAGGGAAATACATAGCCATCCAAGCCTCACTCAAAAAAATTGAAAAATTCCTAATACACCAACTCTCATTACACCTTAAAGAACTGGAAAATCAACAACAAATTAAGCCAACCCCACACACAGGAAGGGAAATAATTAAGATTAGAGCAGAGATCAATGAATTAGAAACTAGAAATGCAGTAGAACATATCAACGAAACTAGAAGCTGGTTCTTTGAAAGAATTAGAAAGATCAATAAGCCATTGGCCAAACTAATCCAAAAGAAAAGGAGAGGACCCAAACTAATAAAATTATGAATGAAAGGGGAGAGATCATGACTAACACCAAGGATATAGAAACAATCATCAGAAATTACTAATGCAGTTATATGCCAATAAGTTAACAACTTAGAAGATATGGATGCATTCCTGGAAACCTATAAACTTCCAAGACTGAAGCATGAAGAAATTAACAACCTGAATAGACCAATATCTAGTAACGAGATTGAAGCAGTATTCAAAAACATCCCAAAAAACAAGAGCCCAGGGCCTGACAGTTTCCCCTAGGGAATTCTACCAAACATTCAAAGAAGAAATAATACCTATTCTCCTGAAGCTGTTTCAAAAAATAGAAACAGAAGGAAAACTTCCAGTTTCTTTCTATGAAGCCAGCATTACTTTAACCTCCAAACTAGGCAAAGACCCCATCTTAAAGGAGAATTTCAGACCAATATCCCTAATGAATATGGATGCCAAGATTCTCAACAAGAGCCTCACTAATAGGATCCAACAATACATTAAAAGGATTATTCTTGGGGCGCCTGAGTGGCTCAGTTGGTTAAGCGACTGCTTTCGGCTCAGGTCATGATCCTGGAGACCCAGGATCCAGTCCCACATAGGGCTTCCTGCTGGGCAGGAAGCCTGCTTCTCCCTCTCTCAGTCCCCCTGCTTGTGTTCCCTCTCTGGCTGTGTTTCTCTCTGTCAAATAAATAAATAAAATCTTTAAAAAAAAAGGATCATCCATCATGACCAGGTGGGATTTATCCCTGGGATGCAAGGGTGGTTCAACATTTACAAATCAATCATTGTGATAGAAGAAATCAATAAGAGAAGAGAGAAGAACCACATGGTCCTCTCAATTGATGCAGAAAAAGCATTTGACAAAATACAGCATCCATTCCTGATTAAAACTCTTCAAAGCATAGGGATAGAGGGAATATTCCTCAACCTCATAAAATCTATATATCAAAACCCCACAGCGAATATCATTCTCAATGGGGAAAAACTGACAGCCTTCCCACTAAGATCAGGAATAAGACAAGGATGCCCATTCTCACCACTGTTATTCAACGTAGTGTTAGAAGTCCTAGCAACAGCATTCAGACAACAACAACAACAAAAGTAAAAGCTATTCAAATTGACAAAGAAGAAGCCAAACTCTCTCTCTTGGGTGATGACATGATACTTTATATGGAAATCCCAAAAGACTCTACCCCCAAATTACTGGAAACTCATACAGCAATTCAGTAATGTGGCAGGATACAAAATCAATGCACAGAAATCAGTTGCGTTCTTATACACTGACAATGAAAATATACAAAGGGAAATTAGAAAATTGATTCCATTTACTATAGCACCAAAAACCCTAAGATACCTTGGAAAAAACCTAACCAAAGAAGTTAAGGATCTGTACTCAAACTACAGAACACTCATGAAAGAAATGGAAGAAGATACAAAAAGGTGGAAAAACATTCCATGCTCATGGATCAGAAGCATAAACATTGTTAAAATGTCTATACTGGGGGTGCCTGGGTGGCTCAGTTGGTTGAGGACTGCCTTTGGCTCAGGTCATGATCCCAAAGACCCAGGATTGAGCCCTGCATCGGGCTCCCTGCTCGGCGGGAAGCCTGCTTCTCCCTCTCTCACTCCCCCTGCTTGTGTTCCCTTCTTGCTGTGTTTTTCTCTGTCAAATAAACAAATTAAAAAAAGAAAAAAATATATATATATACACACATATATATAAAGTCTATACTGCCCAGAGCAATGTATACTTCCAATTTCATCCCAATCAAAATTCCACCAACATTTTTCAAAGTGCTGGAAAAAACAATCCTTAAATTTATATGGAACCAGAAAAAAACCCGAATTGCTAAGGAATTGTTAAAAAAGAAAAACAAAGCTGGGGTCATCACATTACCTGATTCCAAGCTTTATTACAAAGCTGTGATCACTAAGACAGCATGGTGCTGGCACAAAAACAGACACATAGACCAATGGAACAGAGTAGAGAGTCCAGATATGGTCCCCAAGTATATGGTCAAATAATATTTGACAAAGCAGGAAAAAATATCCAGTGGAAAAAAGACAGTCCCTTCAATAAATGGTGCTGGGAAAATTGGACAGCTCTGTATAGAAGAATGAAACTTGACCATTCCCTTACACCATACACAAAGATAAGCTCAAAGTGGATGAAAGACCTCAATGTGAGGCAGGAACCTATAAAAATTCCAGGGGACAACATAGGCAGTAACCTCTTTGACATTGGCCACAGCAACTTCTTTCAAGTCATGTCTCCAAAGGCAAAGTAAACAAAAGTGAAAATGAACTTTTGGGACTTCATCAAAATAAAAAGCTTGTCTACAGCAAAGGAAACAGTCAACAAAACAAAGAGGCAACCCATGGAATAGGAGAAGATATTCACAAATGACACTACAGACAAAGGGCTAATATCCGAGTTCTATAAAGAAATCATCAAACTCAACAACCAAAAAATGATAATCACATCAGAAAATGGGCAGAAGTCATGAACAGACACTTCTTGATAGAAGACATACAAATGGCTAGAAGACACATGAAAAAATGTTCATTATCTTTAGCCATCAGGGAAATTCAAATCAAAACCACCTTACACCAGTCAGAATGGTCAAAATTAACAGGACAGGAAACACCCAGTGTTAGAGAGGCTGTGGAGAAAGGGGAACCCTCTTACACTGTTGGTGGGAATACAAGTTGGTGCAGCCGCTTTGGAAAACAGTATGGAGATTCCTCAAAAAATTAAAAATGGGGCTACCCTATGACCCTGCAATGGCACTACTGGGTATTTACTCCAAAGATACAGATGTAGTGAAAAAAAGGGCCATTTGTACCCCAATGTTTATAGAAGCAATAGCCACAATCACCAAACTGTGGAAAGAGCCAAGGCACCCTTCAACAGATGAATGGATAAGGAAGATATGGCCCATTTGTACAATGTAATATTATGCTTCCATCAGAAAGGATGAATACCCAACTTTTGTAGCAACATGGACAGGGCTGGAGGAGATTATGCTGAGTGAAATAAGCCAAGCAGAGAAAGTCAAGTATCATATGGTTTCACTTACTTGTGGAGCATAAAGTATAACATGGAGGACAGTGAGAGAAGGAAAGAAAATGTAAACTAGGGTAAATCAGAGGGAGATGAAGCATGAGAGACTTTGGACTCTGAGAAACAAAGTGAGGGTTTTGGGAGGGAGGGGGTGGGGGAATGGGTGAGCCTGGTTGTGGGTATTGAGGGTATGGATTACAGGGAGCACTGGGTGTGAGGCATAAATAATGAATCTTGGAACACTTAAAACATAAAATAATGTAATAAAAAAGAATCTTAATTAAATTAATAATAAATAGAAAACTGTTTTTTTTTTTTAATTTTAGGCTATGTCCTGGAAATTTTTCATTCTTCTTATTTACTAAATGTTTATAGTAGGAAAGAAAGCAAATGACTACATTTGGGGAAAATTAAATATAAAGATTTAATGCAATCAAAGAATTATACCTAGTCAAACACTAGTGCTTCCATGTAACAATACTTAGGTATCATTGGCTGAGTAATATATCTCTGATGAAAATATTAACAGTATTTTATTAAACAACTTCTAATACTAATTACAATCATTATTAGAACAGAAAGTTTCAATTTACAGAAAGGTAACTAGAGTGCACTAAATAATAAAGCTTTAAAATGTCAAAAAGCTAAAGTTTGCGTAAATTGTAGGGAGAAACTTGGGAATATCCACTGAAGTGGGAGATGTTAGCACACATATTATAATTAGTTCAGTTAAAATCAGCAAAGTTTTTTTTAATTTTTTTATTTTTTCAGTGTTCCAAAATTCATTGTTTATGCCCCACACCCAGTTTTAAAAGATCTGAAATATGTGCAAAGCTAGATTTATTGGAGATTATATTCTTATAAAATATCACTTACGGGGCACCTGGGTGGCTCAGTTGGTTAAGTGACTGCCTTCGGCTCAGGTCATGATCCCAGACACCTGGGATCGAGTCCCACATCAGGCTCCCTGCTCGGCGGAAAGCCTGCTTCTCCCTCTCTCACTTCCCCTGCTTTTGTTCCCTCTCTAGCTGTGTTTCTCTCTGTCAAATAAATAAATAAATAAAACCTTTAAAAATATATATCATTTGCCAAAACTAACTTACAAAGAAATAACATGACCCCTAGGCATAAATACAACTAAGCATGTATATATAAAAAATATAAGATTTTATTAAGAGACATTATAATGTCTTCATAAGTGAGAAAATTCCATATCATAAGGGCAGCATTCTCTCCAATTATCAGTAGATTTGACATAATTTAAATGGGATTTTTGAGGATTAATAATACAGATCATCCTAAGAATAGGTTATAAAGCTTAGTGAGGCCATGTGACATTGGAACAGGAATAGACAGTACTGATAGAATGAAAAATAATCAGAAACAGACCCCAGTTGTACACATAAGACAGGTGAGTTTGAAGAGCATTGGGAAAAAATGTACCTGTAAATAAATGGAGCTTATTTATTGTATATACCATACATCAAAATTATTTCTTCGTGGATGAAAATCTTTAATGATCACATTAAAATGAAAAATTTTTTAAAAAGAGCAAATAATATGAAACAGTATTCTATGGAAGAGGCAATAGAAATGATCCAGACACATATGAAAGATAATAAACTTCATTAAGAGTCAGTGAAATAGTAAATATCACATTATACATTATTTAGTACAGACCAGTTGGCCAAAATTTAAGAAGTCTGATAATTTCAAGTATAGGATCAAAGGATACTCTTATGCAATTCTGATGGCAGTTTCATTTGGCATAATACATTGAAAATATGGATCTTCCTATTATCATCTATAGCAATTTCACTATGAAGTGTGTACAAGAGGTCCTAGAGCATGCATTAAAGAATATATACATGAATGCCCATTGCATTATTGTACATAATAGCAAAATCTGAAAATAGTCCCAAATTTCCTTAATAGGAGATGGATGAATAAAATTGCTTTTTGAAGAGTAAAATAATATAGAGCAGTGAAAGTAGATCTATGCACCCATGTTAAAACTCTTAAAGAAAAAGGAGTAGAACCATAAGGATCAGGAGAAAAGAAAGGGAATTAAGAAGGCCAGTTCAAATAGTAGTTACATCTTGAGAGGAAGCAGAGGGAATGGAATTGGAAATGAACCTGCAGATTTTAGTAATTTTTATGGTATTTTGGTTCTTGTGTTGGATGGTAGGGTCAGAGGTTTTCCTTTTATTATGAACTTTATAGTTCAGACGTATATGCTGCATACTTACCTTTGTATAAGTTAAGCATTATTACACAATGTGAGCAATCTAAAAATAATGTAAAATGTAATTCACCTTCATATTTCCAACTCATAAACAGTACAAGCACATAACACGTCCTTCATACATATTTGATAAACCAAAGCATGAACCATATAAAACACATTTTAAATATTTACAGTGGAAGGAGAAAGACTTCAAAATATGTATGGAAAGAAGAGGACAAAAGAGTACAGAACAAAAAAGCATTTTGATAGAGAATAAAGCCCAAGTTAGGCCATAAAAGGAAGTCGATGACTGAAAGGCATTTCTTAAAACACTGAATCTACTTAACCAGATGTCATTTCACTTACGGTTAAAAGAGCTGTGGAGCTCTTTGTATTTAAAATCTTAAAATCTTCTTCTTAGGGCCATAAGACTAAAGCCAAATAGAAATAAGTACCATCAAAATCTAAGATGCAGAATTTATTTGTAAAACATGTTACAGGAAATTCAATTCATAAAACAACCTTTTCAGGCAGAGGTCATCAGAATTTTAAGATTCTTGACAGTTATCAAATACCCTTTCAAGTTACTAAAGTGCTAAGTTTGCTTTTAAGTAGAATGAAATTCTTAGTACCAAGATATCAATTACTCCACTTTTATTTTAGGTGGACAAAGGGAAATTAAAACTAATTACTGCGTTTGTGTAAGTGGGACGACTTGTTGAAGATTTGTAAATGAATAACATTTGATAATTCAGAGAAGTCCTTATCAAATGGATATATTTCTTTGGGGTGGTTTAGCAAATTTTACACAAAACTGTTTTTTACAACACTTTTGGCTAAGCCACAGAAAGAGCTATATTACAGTCTAAAAATATAGTTCTAACACAAATCACATAATATGGCAAGGCTTTCTCATCATCACCCAGCAAGCATTTGCTACATAATTTAGTGGTTAAGAGCCCTTCTTCAGAGCCAGGCTGCTGTGGCGCAGATCTTAGCTCCAGAAGAGCTAATGATCTCAACGGCTTTGGACAAATTTCTTAATTTCTCTTGTGCATTGCTATCCTCATCTGAAAGTGGGAAATGATGATAACACTCAATTTATAGGTATTTAGAATAGATGAGATATAGATGTAAGACATTATATATGCAAGACATTTCATATGGTAGAAAAATCAATAAATAATTTGTTCCTTAAATAATTTCATGATGTTATGATAAACAAGTGCTAACTTGTCAAATAGCATCATAGATCATCTTTGAACCTTTGTTCGTATTGCCAGACAAAGTGCTTGGTACAGAGTGAATATATTGGGGAATGCTTTTCATCAATTTCCCAATGAAAGTCTTTCTTGACAAGCAACTAGCATTGATTATAAAGAAATAACAATAATGAGAAATGGCTGGTCTTGGAATAGCAAATCTAAGTTGAGCTATACAGCAGAAATGTTGCAAATATTCCCTCCTTTCTATCTTTCTATATTCTCATCGCTACATCTCACACTGATGAAAGCTAACAGGCTATTGAGAAATTCACTCAAATCTTGATTCATTCAAATAACGTTTATCAGGAAGGTTCTAGACAATGGTTGTTATACTGTAGTCAGCGAACAAAATGTTCCACTTCTGGTGGAGCTGTTACAGACACAGGTGAGAAAATATGCAGTCACAAGAGTATCATTTTTTAAATGACTTTTCTAAAAAAGTTCATCCACTGAAAGTGGGAAAGGAGCTGTTTATTTTTTCTTCTATTATATGATATCTGGTCAGAGAAGCAAATTACCTTATCTCAACATTTATCTGTGATGTAGTGGCATGTGGTGATGAGTCCAAAGGAAAATCCTTTCCTGATAGAACTCTCACTGCCAACATTTTGCATCTTCCTGGTACAAGATATAATTCTTTTTTATCCTTTCTCTTTTTTCTAATTAGAAGTTATTCTCAGTTATTAGGACCAGGGACACTTGTTTATAGAGCCTTAGAGTGTTTTTAGAAAAATGGCATCTTTTATGCCATCAAACATTAATTTATTGGGGGCGTATGTGTGGTTCACTCAGTTAGGTATCGAACTCTTGATTTCGTTCAGGCCATGATCTTGGGTTGTGAGACCAAACTCTGCATTTGGCTCTTCGTGGAGCCTGCTTAGATTCTCTCTCTCCCTCTTCCCCTTCCCCCACTCTCACTGTCTCAAATAAATAAATAAGTCTTTTGGGGGAAAAAAAGGTTAATTTGTTGAAGGAATCTTCGTGAGCATAGAAGTCACATAAACTCATTTTCTCTTCTACTTAGCACATACTATATAGAATGTGTATAAAATTAAATCTATGTGGTATTCAAAATTAGTATGTTTATACATGTCCACACTATATGGCTATTCATGGTATTGACTTTGATGGTGTACTTGGCTGGATTAAATTTTAGTACAAAGTGAATTTAATAGCTATGATTGCTTATGCTATTTCCTGAGGTCGAGCTGGTTCCTTTTGAAGGGGTCTGGCCATTGCAGATATTGAATTCAATGTTTGTTCACTTAATCAGGGTTTTATTACTCAGTCTTTAAAAAGCTATTCCACATGAAAATATCATACCTTCTCCCTTCCTTCTCAGCAGCCTTCAACCCGGGAAAAGGGGGATTTTAAAGCTGTTTCTAGAAAACACTCAAAATATTATGATGCAGCATGATCTGGCCTTCATATCTTAAAAGCTGAAATGTACTTTTGCTAACTTGCAGTAGGCCATGAAATAATTACGTTGTGTGCTAAACGGCACTTTTCACTGTTCATTTGTGCTTCAACACTCAGTTTTCAGTGGATCATTTAGAGAGAATCAGCATTCTTTGGAAACTGAAAACACACCACAGGTCAGGGCTGCATGGCCTGATGGGAAAAGAATGTGGTCCACAAAGATGGTCTTTGTGAGACATGACGACACACCAGTATCTGTTACAGAATTGGCAAGCTCACCGCTTCCCCTAGTGTCTGCTCCTGAAACACTAAACTCATCTGGGTTGCAAGGCACGACTCAAGGAAACAAGTAGGCTTTTAAGGCACCCAACCCATGGCTCCAGAACAAGGATTAATTTTACACATTTAGGTGAAATCCTTCAGCAGAGGAGCTTAATAATGAGCAGTGGGTTTTGGTAAAGGGCCGTTCAATTTGTTGATTTTTTTTTTTAAGATTTTATTTATTTCACAGACAGCAACACAGCCAGAGAGGGAACACAAGCAGCAGGAGTGAGAGAGGGAGAAGCAGGCTTCCCGCTCAACTCCCGGGCTCCGGGATCATGACCTGAGCTGAAGGCAGAGACTTAACCACTGAGTCACCCAGGCTCCCATGATTTTTTTTTTTTTTTTTTTTTTTTAATGGGACTCAGCTCCTAAGGTTCAAAATGATCTTTGGAATAATAGGAACATAGACGATTTCTAGAAATGTATCGAGCACCCTTATTGCCTTATTCTTTTCAAAGACTCTTGAGCTGGTTTATCAACAAAGATAGCAACAGTTACTAACATTTGATGCTGTATGTTTATTTCTTCAGGACTATTTTGAAAATGAGGCACTTGGAAGTTCTATAAGCTACCTTAGAAGTGAATTTATTAGTCTGTGAAAATATTTTCTATTTGAGAAAAAATCTTCAATATGTATACTTTATCTATGTACCAAACTGAATTCTCTTTTCCACTTCTAGCTCATGGAATCATCATTTGCTTTTAGCACTGAAGCTGAGTGATCTAAACTGTAACATCTGATTTTAAATAAGAGCCCAATTCCAATGACCTGATAACCTCTCTTTCTAGTTCTTTTCCTTTTCAATTCAATGCATGTGTCATTTGATTTTTTTGGTCATTTTAAAATATTTTTTCTGTCAATTTATATTGACCACATTTTCAACCAAGGTGGAATTTCTAGGAATTTTTTATGTTAGATTTAGGAGGAAGCCAATATCTTTAGCACCTTATTTCTGAGACAATCCAGTATTTAAAAGCACTGACTTGTTATGCCATTACTATAAGAAGGACAGTATCATTTTTATTGGTAGAAAGAATGAATTGAAGTTTTCTATAATTGCATTGCTAGTTGGAGACAATGCACATCACTTTGCTCTATAATTCCAAAGAAACTCCAGCATTTTCTGAAATAATAATCCCAGTTATTTTTTTAAGATTTTTATTTATTTATTTGACAGAGAGAAGCACAGGTAGAGAGGGAACACAAGCAGGGGGAGTGAGAGAAGGAGAAGCAGGCTTCCCATTGAGCAGGAAGCCTGATGCGGGGCTCGAACCCAGAGACTCCGGGGTTATGACCTGAACTGAAGGCAGACACTTAATGACTGAGCCACCCAGGTGCCCCATTCCCAGTTATTTTCCCTTTTCCTCTATCTTTCATCACTACATGTAGTTTTTGTTTTGTTTTGTTTTTATTTAAATACATGTTAATATTATTATAACCATCTCACTCTATACTCAATTTTTTTAATCTTCCTGAAATAATGTACTTTATAGTCACTATGTGACTTCATACTTCACAGTGCTTTCAAGTGTATTATCACATTTGTTCCTCATTATCCTCCTATGTAGTGAAGGACTTACCCAAGGTCACACCGCTTTATGGCAGAATGGAGACCAGAATCAAGACTGCAGAATGGAGACCAGAATCAAGACAACCTTTTTAAAGGTGGAAAACAAAGTCTTACTTTTCATGTGTATATTTTTCCACCTTTAAAAAGGTTGTGTATATTATTATTTTATGTCAGCTGGAAGGATATCCAAAATGTCCTTCCCTGAAGCACATTTGCCCACAAAAGAATTTTTTCTGCTCTTCTTTGTCATGAAACCATTGATGATCAAAATTGATTGTAAATATATGTATATCAACCCTTGAAAAGGGAGTACATATATTTTTTTCAGGTAGATTGAGTTCAATGGAAATCCCAAAAGTGAGAAAAAGAAGTAAGAATCCCAGCTAATATAACTAATAGTAAAAAACAAAACAAAACTTTAAAGTGGTTAAAATAAAAAGATATCACTTTATAACCGACTGGAAGCTGTTCTCCAATAATAACATCATATGACTTTATATGAGTAGATTATATTCTATTTTTTTCTGTAGTTTTCTTCTCTTGTTTTCCCAATAATTAATGCAATAAAACTGCAGAAAATTATAACAGAATATTATGTCAACCTTTAATTATACTGTGCTAATACTATCTCTCCTTTTCTAAACTATATTCCATAGTTTTATTTGTGTTTACATTTGTGAAAATACATATATTTTATTCCTCATCCTACTATTATTGCTTATTATATAGAAAATACCATTCTGGTTAACAGCAAATGGTTATATTTAATTTAATTTAATTTCTTGATATCATGTCCATTATTGCTTTCATATATTTTGTTATACATTTGTTGTTTACTGTATGAGTAGATTAAGAGCAAAAACCCAATGATTTTTTAGCTAGCAGTCCACTGTTGCTTTTTCAAAGAACTGATGTCTATGGCTACATTCCTTTTTTATTTTATTTAGTTTGAGGATGAAATAGATGCTACTCATCTCTGAAAGGCCATAGGTTTCAGATAGGACCATATAATTTATCTCCCACATAGGAATATTTTTGGTATGAAAGAAAACACTAGAAGTAAATCACTCTGGACAATAATTTTTTTGACGATTTGTTTATTTGAGAGTGAGAGATAAAATGAGAGGGGCAGAAGAAGAGGAGAGGGAGTCCCAAGCAGACTGCACGGTGACCTGGCGCAGGATTTGAGGTGGGCCTCTGTGCAGGGCTCTGTGTGGGGCTCGATCCCACAACCACAACATCACGACTGGAGTTGAAACCAAGAGTCGGACGCTTCTGTGACTGTGCCACCCAGGTGCCCCCGATGCTGAACAATAAATTAAAACTGTTATTTCCTTGGGAAAACTGAGATATATGGTCCTTCTAGTTTTAAGTAAGTCCATAATATTCTGTTCTTTTATAAACCATTTTCTTAGTCAAATAAAAGCATTAGAAATCCCGTTGTTTATGATTCTCTGTGGCATAGTGCCACCCTGGCAGTGCCATGTTAGAGAAGAGACACTGACTACTTGGTGAGAAATGTGCCGAGCTTGAGCTTTTTAAGCAGATATCAACTTAAAGAAATGCAAACTACAAACTCCTGTATAAGACTTTTCAATTCTTTTTTTTTATTTTTAAAATATTTTATTAATCTATTTGACAAAAAAAGAGAGAGAGAGGGTATGCATGAGTCAGGGAGGAACAGAGGGAAGGGAGAAGCAGGCTCCTAGCTGGGCAGGGAGCCTGACGTGGGGCAACCCTGGGATCATGACCTGAGCTGAAGGCAGACACTTAAACAACTGAGCCACCCAGGTATGCTTCATTCTCTTTTTAAGATAAAAAGTCAAAGCAATTATATAATAGGCACATCATTTCATTCATTCTTTGGTCTTCATAAATCCAAGGTGTTGTATCACTTTATATGTATATATTTCAGAAAACTTCAAAACATGAGAACTAGCATTATTATATTAGAACTATTATTATTATTGCATCTGAAAACCTTAACTATTAATATGATCAAATATCCAGTAAATGTTCACATTGGCCAAAATAACTTTTTTTTTTAGTTCATATGTTGATTTATTTTTGATTAGTAGACTTCTTATTTTGTTTACAATTTTCTGATTGTATCCCCATGAGATGAAGATGTTGCTTTGCATCTTCCTATAGACTGTACTGTGCACTCCCCAAAATCATAGTTTGGAGCTCTCACCCCCAACGTGACCATATTTAGGGTTAGGACCTATAAAGAAATAATAAACATTAAATAAAACAATTAGGGTGGGGACCCTAATCTGGTAAGACTATTGCCTTTATAAGAATAAGAAGAGACCCCATAGATCTCTCTCTCTCTCTCTCTCTCTCTCTCTCTCTCTCCAGATGCACACACAAAAGAAAAGCCACATGAGGACACAGAGAGAAGGTAGCTGTCTGCTTTGCCAGACACTAATCCTGACGGTACTTTGATCTTGATCTTCCAGGCCCCAGAACTGTGGGAAAATAAATGTCTGCTGTTGAAGCTACCTTGTTATGACTGTCTAAATTAACTAAAACATCCCCCCTGTACTTCTCTGTATATGGAGTTAGAAATTTGCCGGTTATCAGTCCATTGCTCCCCATTTCCAAATCCACCCCTCATTACCTTGCTTATGATGCTGGAACATGCTTTTTCTTACAAGTGAACATGATGTTTAATTTTATCAGTCCTGGTTGCCAAAGGGATTCTAGAGGAGGAAAGGAATTCTGCCTCCTGACTCTGGTGTCTCCTTTGGCTGTCTTCTGCAGTGCATGGTGGCCAGCAGCACGAGAGACCTCCTGAGAATGACTTCCCTGGCACCCCAACGGTCATTTTTGTAGTGAGTTCCAGGATATAGCACTTTCCTGTGAGAGGAATTTCTCAACCACTTCACATAGTGGCTTTCCAATTAGTTCCTCTGGTGCGGAGTTTCCTCTTGGACAACTTCTCCTGGGACTCCCGGGGGAAGATTATCAGTAAATCCCTCCATGTGGCACCTCAGTGAATCTGCTATTCAGTGTGTCTTGACCACATCCTCTCTTGTGAGATCTAGAGCTCATCCCTGGTTGGTGGTCTGTGTCTGATTTCAAGACTCCTCTCTTGAGGGTTCTGTTTGGCCCTTGGGCCAGTGGTTACTCTCTTTATATGCCTCTCCTATATTATTTAGAATTCTCTTTACTCCATACTATCCAATCCCTTATTACACCAATCCTGAGTGTAGGTAACAGTTCTTTATATTAAACTTTCCTGTCCAAATTACTATATGGTTTCCATTCCTTGGTTAGACCCAGACTGATATAAAAGACTTGATCAGATCCAAATTCAGTTTTTGTTTTTGTTAAAGTTTTCTAAGGTTGATTTATAGGCATTTATATATTCATCAGTAGATACATGATGCCCAGATTTCTGTCTCTGATATTAGCAGTCATTGATGATTATCCATTTCACTAATTCATTATGGTTTACAAAAAGTTTGAAAAATTAATATTTTTCCTATATTTATTGAGATATAATTGACAAAACGTAAGATATTTGAAGTGTACAATATAATAATTTGATATATATATTCTGAACAGATTCTCACCATTGAATTAACACATCCATCACCTCACATATTTACCTTTTTGTGTTGTTGTGTGAGAACATTTAAGTTCTTACTCTCTATTCTCAGAAAATTTCAGTTACAAAATACAGTATTATCAAGATATTCTAATTTTATTATTCCTTTTTCTAATGAGTAACTGGAAAGCTTTTTTTTTAAACTCCAGGTTTTTTAAATTTTATTTATTTATTTTACAGAGAGAGATCACAAGTAGACAGAGAAGAGGAGGAAGCAGGCTCCCTGCTGAGCAGAGAGCCAGATGCTGGCCTCCATTCCGGGATCCTGAGATCATGACTTGAGCCAAAGGCAGAGGCCTTAACCCACTGAGCCACCCAGGCACCCTGGAAAACTTTTAAAAATAGAAGCATCCCTTCATTAACTATTTGGTTACTCTGAGATACAGGTGGTAAAAGAAAGATACAATAAATGCACAATTATGTCTGACTTTTTCTTTCCCCTTGATTAACTTTCAAATTATGGTTCATTTCATTCAAAATAAAAATTTTCACTTACTAGTATCTATCAAAGTGTCTTTTTAGAGGTCATTGCCATGAACTCATGGAAATAAATATATTGATATGTTCACTGTGTTGCAGTTAATATTCTAATTGTCCCAATTTTGGTTATTTGGGTTTTTTCAAGGTGGTTTCTGAGTCCTTATTTTCTACTATGATGAGATAGTCCATTTTTATCTTTCCTCCATTAAGTGTAGAATACATCATTTCTCTAACGAACATTTTTATCTTTGTTAGGGCATGATATTGAGATCCACAAATATAGGTTCTTGGGACCCTTATTGATTTAAGATTAGTCTAGATTTGTTCAGTGTTAAGAAATAAGAAATAGATATCTTTTAAAAAGATTTTCTTTATTTATTTGACAGAGAAACACAAGTGAGGGAGGGAACACAAGCAGGGGAATTGAGAGAGGGAGAATCAGGCTTGCTGCCCAGCAGGGAGCCCAATGTGGGGTTTGGTGTGAGACTCCATCCCAGGATTCCAGGATCATGACCTGAGCTGAAGGCAGATGCTTAACGACTGAGCCACCCAGGCACCCCAAGAAATAGGTATTTTTTTTAAGAGAAAACATATCAAATTTAAACTATTTCCCATTCAAAATGATTATTAGAATTTTCACATTTTTGGTGCTATGTATATCTTTCTTCTTTTACACTAAAGTCTTAAATCCTAAAGGAGATGTAAGCTTATTCTACTTTCTATACATTCTCCCCATTCATCTCTCATTTTTTGATGGTTGTACTTTATCTACTTTTCCAGAACATCTAACAATTTATATTTTCCAAAGTTTTTTTTTTTTAAGAATGGGTGTTGAATTTGGACCAAGTATTTTCAGCATCCATGGCATATACATATAATTTGTCTTTGTAGATTTATTATTATTATATATTATGTTAATGGATTTCCTAATATTGAACCAATTGTACACCTTGGAATGTCTGATTTCTTATTTTGTTAATGTGCTACTGGAGTCTGTTCACTATTTAACTTAGTACTTTTCCATTGATATTCATAACTGGTGTTAGTTTTTAATTTAATTTTTATATTATCTTTATCAGAATTATGTATCAATGTCCCACTTGCTCTATAAAAAGAATTTGAAGGTTTTCCTTCCTTCCTTATGCTTTGGGAAATTTTACATAATTTTGGGACCTTTGAATTTTTTTTAGAATTCTACTGTGAAACCATCTGGACCTAGCTCTTTTGGGAGGGTCAGTTACACTGGTGTGCTCGAGCTTGCTCAAACCAGCTTTCAAGAGCAGACTGTTTAATTTTTAGGAATTTTATAAGCTCACTTGAATACAGCCACTATTAAATAATGTAGAATCAAACAATGTTTCAATTCTGCAACTATACAAAAAGATAAAGGAACAGTTAGCAAGAATGTAGTGAGTAGTGAAAATACCCATCAAAAGTTTGTGTCTCTTTGTTATCTCTCCCTCTTATCCCTCCCTCTCCCCTTTTCCCATATCTAAACAACCATGGCAGTATAATTTTTTTAGTATAATTATTTTGAGACCCATCTATATTGTTTTGCATGTACCAATAGTTCATTGCTATTTATTGCTATATATTGCCCATTCTATGGATGTTCCCCAGTGTGTTTACCCACTTATCTCTCAATAGGCTTTAGGATCATTTCTGGGTTTTGGCAGTTGCTGAAT
This sequence comes from Spilogale gracilis, assembly GCA_004023965.1. Taxonomy (NCBI): domain Eukaryota; kingdom Metazoa; phylum Chordata; class Mammalia; order Carnivora; family Mephitidae; genus Spilogale; species Spilogale gracilis. The sequence continues at coordinate 66,088 of PITA01000645.1, read as the reverse complement.
ATCTTTCCATGAGCTTATTTGCCACCTGCATATCTTATTTGTTGGAGTATCTATTAGAATCTGTGGCCATTTTTGATTGCGTTGTTTTTTCATTGCAGAGTTCACAGTTCTTTATATATTCTGGATGCATATTCTTTATTGGACATTTGCTTCACAAAAATGTTGCTATATTGTTCTTTTAATTTTTCTAATTGTCATTTAAATAAGAACATTATTAAATATGTTGAAGTTTAATTTATCAAATTGTTTTATGGACTGCCTTTTTACTGCAATATTTCAGAAATTTTGCCTAACCCAGAATCATAAAGTTGTTATTTTCTGTTTTTTTTAAGTTTTATATTTTTAATACTTAGTTTTATATTTAGATCTATTATTTTGATTAAGTTTCTTTATATGGTACAAAATATGTGTCCAGGTTCATTTTTATGCATGTGGATTTCTAATTTTTTCCAGCATCATTTTTTGAAAATGTTATCCTTTCTCCACTGAATTGGCTTTGCACCATTATCAAAAGTCAGTTGTCTGTTATATCTCGATATATTTCTATACTCTTTATTCTGTTGGTCGATTTATGCCAATACCATATTGTCTTGATTACTCTTAGCCTTCCAGTTTTTTTCCTTTTCAAAGTTACATTATCTATTCTAGATCCTGTGCATTTCCAAATGAATTTTGGGCATAATGTTTAATTCCTATAAGAATACCTACTTAAATTTTTGTCACAGTTGTGCTAGACCTATGGACTAATTTGTGGAAAATTTGATATTTTAACAATACTGAACTTTCTGTCTCATAAATATGAATGTCTATCTCCATTTATTTAGCTCTTTATTTTTCTCACTGTCTTCTACTTTTCAGTGTAAATGTCCTAAACTTTTGCCAGACTTTTGCCTAAGAACTTCATATACTGATGCAATTGAAAAAATGACACTGTTTAATTTATTTCAATTTGGGATTGTTATTTGTTATATAGAAATACACTTGAAATCTGTGTGAGAGAGCGTGTGTGTGCACCCACACATGCATGTCCTATAATCTGAATAAACTTTCTAAGTAATTCTAGTAGCTTTTTGTTTTTGTAGATTACATCAGATATCTACATAGGTGAGCATGTCATCTGTAAATATAAACAATTCACCCCCTTTCCTAATAGAGACACTTTAATTTCTCTCTCTTTTTAACCTCTTGGACCATGTTGTATTTTAATGGCCTTTCTTTATCTTAGGAGGAAACAATGTTCATTTTATCATTGAGGATGATGATAGCACTAAATGTTTCACAGATACCCTCTATCAGGTCTATCAGGTGGAGGACAGTCCCTTTTGTCCATAGTTTGCTGAGAATTTTATCAGGAATATATGCTACGTTTGTCAAATGCTTCTTCTACATACATCTACTGAAATTTTTCTATAGTTCTCTTCTTATAATTTGTTAATATGGTGAGTTACATTGATTTTCAAGTGTTAGAACACCCAGCATGCCTGGAAGAAGCCCTTCTTTTTCTGTATTTTTGGATTCAATTTGGCTAAAATTTTGTTTCAAATTTTTGTGTCTTTGTTCATGAGGAATGTTGAGCTGTAGTTTTCAAGATTTTCTTGTAATGTCTTCATATGGTTTTGGTTTCAGAGTAATCTTGACCTCAGTGAATACATTGAAAAATATTCTCTCCTCGTAAATTTCTGGAAGATTTCCTTTTGAATTGGTAATATTTATTCCTTAAATGCTTGCTACAATTCAACAAGTTTTTGTTTTAATAAAGATATTTTTTGCTATTTTATTTATTTATTTAAGAGAGAGAGAATGAGTGAGAGAGAGCATGAGAGGGGAGAATTTCAGAGAGAGAAACAGACTCCTTATGGAGCTAGGAACCCAAGTAGGACTCAATCCCAGGACTCCAGGATCATGAACTGAACCAAAGGCAGTGGCCTAACCAACTGAGCCACCCAGGTTCCCCATTAAGAAAGTTTTTAATCTGGGGTACCTGGGTGGCTCAGTTGGTTAAGTGACTACCTTCGGCTCAGGTCATGACCCCGGAGACCGGATGGAGACCTGGGATCGAGTCCCACATCGGGCTCCCTGCTTGGTGGGAAGCCTGCTTCTCCCTCTCTCACTCCCCCTGCTTGTGTTCCCTCTCTGGTTGTGTTTCTCTCTGTCAAATAAATAAAATCTTAAAAAAAAAAAAAGAAAGTTTTTAGTTACAAGTTCAATGTCTTTAATAGAGAGCCATCCACATTATCTATTTTTCCTTGAGTTTGTTTCTATAACTGACATATCAAGGAATTTGTCCATTTTGGGTCATTTTTTAAAATATAAATTTTCATACTCATTCTGACATCACATTTTCTCTTTGTGAATTACTGCTTTGTGAAAATATTTTTTAAGTGAACTCATGTTCCTTTTTCCTCTTTTTTTTTTTAGAATCTTTATTCTTCCATGATATTATTCATGGTATGTATTTATTCTTATATTTCCTCTAGTTTGGTTTTCATATCCGACAGAATATTTTTCTTTTTTTAAAAAAATTTTTATCCTGGGGCACCTGGGTGTCTTAGTCAGTTAAGCGTCTGCCTTTGGTTCAGGTCATGATCCTGGGGTCCTGGGATCGAGTCATGCTTTGGGCTTCCTGTTTATCAGGGAGTCTGCTTCTCCCTCTCTCTCTGCCCCTCCACCCGCCTCATGCCCTCTTTCTCTCTCTCAAATAAATAAAATCTTAAAAATCAAAACAAAAGAAACAAGAAAAAAATTATCCTGATACATGTGATCTCCTTTTTCACATCTACTTTTATTATAATTGTCTCATCCCTAAATTTTTCTGCTTCTAATCTATGCTTTCCTTTCATATCTTATATAACTGTCTTAATTTCCTCTATCCCCTCTTATCTTTTAGCTCTTCTTTAAATACAAGGTTATAAAGTTTTTTTCTCTTTTATGGGCATGTCTTTCTAAACTAATCTTCCTTTTCTGTAGAGATAGTTTTTAAAATTATAATAGCACTATTTATTATAATAGCTTCATATGTGCTATAAATTATAACCCTGCGTTGCTTATATTTAAGATGTGTTTTCCGGTGCTCTTAAAAAAGATAATAGACCAGAATATCTTTTCTAGTTATAGGGTGCTATGGTTGTTTTTTCAGTTGTTAGAACTGTCTCATTAGAATTCCCCTCTTACAACTTCCATATGGAGCTTCTCTTTCTCTTGCTTCTAGAATGTCTTCTGGCTCAATTGAGATTTTATTCCCTGGAATTTCTCTTCAGTGAGACTTTATTCTGAAAAAGAGTCTTAGGATTCCCCAGAAAAATAGGACTAATAGAAGATTTATGTATATATCATCTATCTATCATCTAGCTAAAGAGAGATATTGTAAGGAATTGGCTTACATTATTATGGAGGCTGACAAATCCCAAGATCTATAGGATGAATTGACAAGCTGGAAACCCAAGAGAACTGGTGGTGTGGTTCTAGTTTGCAACTGGTAAACTGGAAATCCAGGAAGAACCGTTGTTTCAGTTCAAGTCCAAAGGCAGAAAAAAGTTGATGCTCCAGTTTGAAAGCAGTTAGGCAGGAGGAGCATTCTCTTCTTAAGGGAAGATCAGTCTTCTTGTTCTCTTCAGACCCTCAAGTATTTGGATGAGGCCCACTCACATTAGGGAATGATCTGCTTTATTCAGTCTCCTGATTTAAATGTTAATCTCATCCAAAAACACCTTCACAGAAACATGCAGAATAATATTTGACCAAATATCTGGGCACTTCACAGCCCAGTCACATTGACACATAGAATTAACGATCACAGTTTCTTTTATTGTTTTCCAGTGTTCTTTTAGGTCAGAACAATCTAGCTTTCCTGATGTCTCCTTGTACCCTCATATCAGAGCCTGCAGTGTCCCCTCCCAGTTTTGGCTTCTTTTCTTATAGTGGCTTGCCATACTTTGCACACAGGGTAAATAAATAAGGAACAAGTATCTTTCGGCAGTTTTTGGGTTCTCTGGTTTTCAGGACTGGAGAAGTCCCTTTGCCTTCCCTTGGTTTCTTTCAACAGTTGCTGATATGAGACAGGTCTGTGCCAGCATACAGCTAATCATATTTTGAAGATGGTAGGGGGATCAATTTTTTAGAAATTATGTTCAGTTAGCCACTTTGTAGTACATAATTAGTTTTGATGTAGTGTTCAATGATTCATTAAGTATAACACCCAGTGCTCATGACAGCACATGCCCTCCTCAGTACTCATTACCCTGTTACTTACTCCTCACCCCACCAAAATGCCCAGATTGTTTCTCCTGGTCCATAGTCTCTCATGGTTCACTTCCTTCTCTGATTTCTCCCCTTTTTATTTCCCTCCCTTCCCCTATGGTCCTTCATGCTGTTTATGTTCCACATATGAGTGAAACCTTACAATAATTGTCTTTCTCTGCTTCACTTAACATAATCCCCTCCAGGTCCATCTATGTTGATGCAAATGGTGGGTATTCATCGTTTCTGATGGGTGAGCAATATTCTGCTGTATGTATGTACTGCATCTTTGTCCATTCATCTGTTGAAGGGCATCTCAGCTCCTTCCACCATTTGGCTATTGTCGACATTGCTGCTATGAAAATTGGGGTGCACATGGCCCTTCTTTTCACTAAATTTGTATCTTTGGGGTAAACACCTAGTACTGCAGTTGCTGGGTCATAAGGTAGCTCTATTCTTAACATCTTGAAGAACCTCCATACTGTTTTCCAGAGTGACTGTACCAACTTGCATTCTCACCAACAGTGTAAGAGGGTTCAGTTTCCCTTTCTCCACAACCTCACTGACATTTGTTGTTTCCTGTTCTGTTAATTTTTGCCATTCTAACTGGTGTAAGGTGACATCTCATTGTACTTTTGATTTGTATTTCCCTGATAGCTAGTGGGATTGCTTCTTAACCTACAAGTGCTGTATATGCTGTGTGTGGACTTATGTTTTGCTATCTCATCTTGCTGTCCTGTTTCAGTGGATTGAAATAGCAGATAATCAAAGGTTATACCTTTGCTTCTGGCCTATTTCCTCCTCCTGCTTATAAATATATTGAGCACCAGATTTCTGCTGTTCTTAGCAGATGTAGCCATGTTATAAAATGTTATGATTGTTGTATCCTAGAAGTCCCTTGGAAGGAAAAAATTGGCTCTCTTTAGTGAAAAAAACCTGGAGCAAAAACTAAAAAAGAATATTTTCTATATAATTATAACATGGCTCTGATTTCTTGTGATAAAATGCTTGATCTTCAGAGTGAAAGATTATTAGAAATCTTGAACTGGGACAGCAGTGAAAAAGACAAAAGTGTCCTTATGAGCCATATATTCTAGTGGAAAGGAGTATAATTTGGTAGAAAATTAAATAAATAATACATTTCAGTTACCACTCAGTGTTATGTTGAAAAGTAAAGTAAATAGGAAGAACAGAGAATCTGGGGAGAGGTTGTGCTGGCTAGGGTAGTCAGATGGGGATTCTCTGAGACAGTGATATTTCAGCTGAGACCAAATCAAACAGAGATCTGAAGATTCAGCATTTCAGACACAGGGAGGATCTAGTTTAAAAGCTGTGCAATAGGATTACATTTGGCAGGGCAAAGTCTAGAGTGCCTAGAGCATAGAGAAGGAGACTAAATATAACTCCTAAGTCTCTTATGAATTGGATTCACATGAACCAGTCCAAGGGAGACTGATTATCTCAGAATATACTTACTGAATTGAGTTTCTAAATGTCTTAAGTGGAGGACTAGACCTTAGTTGGTCTTATCCAATTAAAGTATTACCCCTAGAAGACCCTGACTAAACAGCCAGCCAAACATCTGTAAACACATTCTTTCCTTGAGTCCATTTCAGGGACCCTGTACCGTTTTCATGGATTTTAAACTGCACATGTAGACATGTAGCCATGTTATAAAATGTTATGATTGTTGTATCCTAGAAGTCCTTTGGAAGGAAAAAATTGGCTTTCTTTAGTGAAGAAAACCTGGAGCAAAAACTAAAAAAGAATATTTTCTATATAATTATAACATGGCTTTGATTTCTTGTGATGAAATGCTTGATCTTCAGAGTGAAAGATTATTAGAAATCTTGAACTTACTCTCCTGCCCCCCCCCCGCCACGAATCAGTGCTAATTCAAATCAAGTTTAAATCTACTTTTCAAATTCAGAATGAGATAAAAATTCCTTTTATGTACTTGGATAAAATTCTATTTGAAAGATAATTTGTCTATATTGTCTAATTTTTTTTTTCTTGATAACACATTCTCACTTCCTTTCACACATATCTTTGTGGTGCTCCATAAGATCTTTCTCAGAGAAAGATAAGATCAGGTTTCAAAAAAATAATCATACAAGTGTACAATTCCTTTCCTAGTTCATCTATGAAAGAAGAAAAATACATTGTCAGAATTGGCAAATCTCCTTGGCTTATCATTCATGAACTTTTTCCCTTGAAATACACTGACAGAGAAAATTAAAAACATTGATTCAATGGAAATCTCACTTTACATGCCAATTTAAAATTGTCTACAAGAATAATCAAGGCAGTTTTGTGCATAGAGTTGAATTTACTATACTTGTGTCAATTTAATTCATTATATTATATATGTTTTTGAATATGTAATTCCTGCATTAAACATTTAAAAAAAAACAAAAAATCGCTTATATTAATTCTGTCAAGACAACTATGCTTTATCAGTGTATAAATGCCAAAAAGATTAAAATCGGAATAGAAAGTAATTTAAGAACCTGAGAAATGAAAGAGCATTTTGATCGCCTGACATAAAAATTGAGATAATCTTTTCCTTACCAAAGAAGGATAATAAATAAACTTATTTACAGTATTTTGAGTCTATGATGGTAATTGGGAACTTTGGATATATACACATCTATATCCAAAGTCATGAAAGTCATAAAGGTCATGAAGAAATAAAATATAAATGTATTTTATTAAAATAAATATATATATATATTTTATTTCTTCATGACCTTCTCCTCTCTCTGACTACAGATTGTAATATACAACCCACAGAGGGATTAGAGAATGGAAGAAGTTCAGAGCTACTTATTTCAAGAACCCTGTTAAGAGAATTTACATTTTAATTAAGTTATTTATAAATTCCATCCTACTTTTGTGAAAGTGAATCAGATTGAACATAGAACACCTTTATTTCCATCCTTTAATAATTTAACATTTGATTCTGGAACACAAGCCAGTTTTGAAAATTGATTAAGAGAAAGCTGTCAATGACAGAAAATTCAACTGATTTTGGGGTAATCCAAGGCAATATCTATCTTCACACATAGGTGGGCTTGCTGATATTTTGCTCAGAATATTTTAGTTGTGCATCAGAATCACATATGTGATCTTTAGATGTAGGAAGATTGCACAAGGCCAGTTCCATGCCTCTCTATGTTCCATTTCCCTTCCCCTGTCTATTTACTTTTAAAGGAACTTCTTGTTCCCATCAAATGAGTCAGACCAGATGGGAACAGTAATTTTTTTTAATTTTTTTTTTTTTTAATGAATCTGTGTCAATCCAAAACTGAAGGGGTTCTGCCTCCCATTCTGGAGAGCATATATCCTAACAAGTTTAGCATTTTGACAGGAAGATCTCTGTCTTCAGACACTTCTACTACCTAATTTCTGATTTATTAAATTACTTTATTAAGGAACAATGTCTTCTCAATCTACCATTGGAAATAAAGTCTAAAATACAAATCTCCTGGGAACTATCAATATACTAAGTTTAAATAATAAACATAAGTAACCAAAAATAACCAAAGTTGATGCTTTTCTTCAGCTCAGATCTCAAGAATAAGGTAAGGGCACTCAAAATTTAACAGATACCTTCAGGTTGCTACACAAACCCAATGTTTTCCTCTTAGAGGTGACTTAAAATTTGTTCAAATCCAGCTGTTTGGGCAAGAAAGAAGTAAATTTTCATCTCCTGTATGCCATAAATAAAGGCAGTCATAGGGTTCTATCCAAGGTTCATGTTGATGAAGTTCAATGGAAAAAAATTAGACAAAGAGCCAGAAATTCTGTATTCTAGACTCAGTATCTCCCTCTCCTTACCTTAACACCCTTGATGGTTTCTTAAGATTTTGATGTTCTTCACCTATAGAATGAGTCTCAATTCTAACCTTTTGGCATACAAACAGTGAAACAAAACAGGTCAATTTGCAGTTAATAATTGAAATTGCATATAGTTTGCTGTCTCTTCAATCTATGGGACAATCCTAGTGAACTAATATATAGATATAGCATGTCACATGGATCAGATGCCCCATCTCCAGGTATGAGGCAGAAGCAAGATGAGATCTACTCACTCTTTGGTTAGAATAAAATAAGAAATTACCAAAATTTTGTACCACAGTTGAGTAAAGTAAACCATAATTGTGAAAATAATGCTTTGTTCTGTTTTCCCCAAATTGCCTCCAGGTGTTTCATATATAAATTATAGACTTCTAATTGACTTTTCCTTTAATTTTGCGTAAGCATGAGCTGAATCCATGTAGATTTGTCCTTGTGTGTGCTGCGTGAATGTCCACTAGATATAGATCTGAAGCTAGGAGGAAGTTTGGATGAAGCAATTATTTTTTTAAATACAATTATTTAGACATTATAAATGCACAAGAGTGGTTGGAAAAAATTTTCCTTGGAAAGATTCTGTAACATTGAGAGGTTAGACTTGGATTCATCTGAAAAACTGAATCCAAACAGTGCTGAGTACAGGATATAAAAAAGTCCATCTGGCCACACTGAGGAAACAAAAAAAAAGGAAAAAGAAAAGAAAAAAGAAAAACACAACTAAACAGTCTGGAAGGGAGTGAAGGAGAAGCCGGACTTCAGGCTCCATCATATTTTGGAAAGATGGCTGTGACTTGACCTTGGGGCCTTCAGCCTGCCAAGCAGTAACAAGGAGAAAAGAGAGCCAGACTTACTTAGACATGGTTCAGTTGGAGACAGCTTGACCTATTGTTTGTGTTAAAGCAAAGAAAACCTGGGGGCCATTCTAAACTGCTTCAGTCTGGATAAAGATTTCAAAGATTATTTAAATACACATTATTGATCTTAAATATATGAAGACTGATTGGGATAGAATTTAAATATAGGGAAACCCCATTTTTAGAAGAAGAAAATTAAAGTGAAATGTATAAGTCATCTATAAAATATATTACAGTTGTGAAGGGATGAACCATAATTAAGTCTGTGGCCCAGCAGTTTGTCATGAGTTCTTTATTTCATGTATCTTTAATGATGTCATTTGAATATGTGCCCCATTGATTCATAGGGAAGGGAGGGATAATTAAAGCAATATAACTGCCTCTGGAGAAATGTGGTTTGAGTCCTTGAGAAATGAATATATATTTTTCTCCAACTATAAAAAGAGCTTAAAAAAAAAGAGTAACTGTATTGACCATCTCCAAAGGTCAAGGCTATCTACCTTCAATTCTACCCCTCATACCTGCTTATGCCTCATAAGAAATAAAATTTTATATCTATAAATAGGTGTGGTACCAGCCCCAGAGACAGTTCACCTACAGTTGGGCTTGGGAATATGGAATGGCCTGGTATGAGAACTCTACCCAAAGAGTGTGCTCTCCTCTAGGTAGTGATCAGTTAAGCCAATCAAATCACCTATTGTGAGATATGTCATTAATTAACAAAGACAAATGGTTTATTGTCCCATAAGTTACTAGACACAGAGAAATCAATAAGCAGAAGCTAAAATAAACAAAAGTTGGAAGACAACAGTAAGGAGAAATCATGAAGCAGAGAGGAGAAAGCAGAAAGCTCCTAGCAGTAGCAGTAGTAGTCTGCTGAAACCTATGAAATACCTGCTTTTATGGGTATAATACAGTAAAGTATCAACAATTTTATATGATTTAATCTTAAACCACTTTTAATTAGAAAATAGTTGGATCAACGTAGTGGTTGAAATTACTGGTAAGTCTGCTTCTAGAGTTGCCAAGGTACCACCAGAACTCCCCAAACTGGGTTGTATCTGATATTTTTATCCAAGACAGAGCAAAAGATGGCAATCTCTTCATTTGAGTGTCTTTGTCTAACATAGTCATCTGAAATAAATATGAAATCTGTCAATATCATGCTCCCACCACAATCAACAGAAAATAGTCACCTAAAGCAAAGTACATACCACTCTTCAAAGGTGTACAATAGCTCTCCAATTGAGAGAACAGGATTTCAAGAATCCAAAAAGAATTGGAAGAGAGTCCTGATAACTCAGTATATATCTTCCAGCAACAAAAGTAGTAGTACATTGTATGAGGTGGTTTATAGTTCCCACAGGCAAATTTATTTCTGGAAGAAACCCAAATTCTGCAGCTAGGGGTCACATGAGGACAGCATACTTTAACCAAAGGAATTACCACAGTAATAATCTATAGAGCCACTGGGAGCAGTGTTCCTAGGAGGAAAGGGGGCTCTGGGAGTGGAAATGTGAGTCAAGGCATACAGTCAAACACCAGGAACCAAGAGACAAAAGTATAAAAATATTTTGTTTTGTTTTGTTTTGTTTCAAATTTTTATTTAAAATCTAGTTAGTTAACATATAGTGTAATTTTGGTTTCAGGAGTAGGATTTAGTGAATCATCACTACATATAACATCCCATGGTCAACACAACAAGTGCCCTCCTTAATGCCTGATTTAAGCCCATCCCCCACCTATCTCCCCTCCAGTAATCTCTGTTCTCCATAGTTAAGAATCTCTTATGGTTAAAGGTATAAACGATGGTATCCTGTTAATGGTATCTTGAGAAAGGAGGATTCTTGACTGCAAGGGTCCTTTCATTTTACATATCAATTAGGGATAAAAGTACATTTTTGACTTGAGTTATGGATGCTTGCACCGAAGGAAGTACTATACTTTCGGACGGATGTAAGAAATATATTTCCTGTCATTTGTCAATGTTGAAGTTGTATTTCAGTGACATATTCCTAGTCTTCATTATAGCACTTGATACTTGTTCAATCATATTTGCAATGTTCTTATCCTTTTAGTTATATAAAACAGTGCTCTCCTGGATCTGCATCTATTGGTTGGCCTTTTTTCCCTCTTGCTTTCAATACAAGGTATGTACAAGGCTCTTTCCTTAAACCAAGATGTTATTAATTAGTGGATGGAAAATCATAGACTTGATATCATAAGCCTTTCTTCAAGTTTCCTAAGCGGATTCAATTTTATGGGTCCTTTCTGTATAACAACTATGTCATAGGATTACCATCCAAGCTTTTAAAGAGTACACAAGAGCTTCAGTCCCACCTGTTGACCTGTTGTCAAGGCAACTTTGCTCTGTCAAAGGCACATGGGGCACAGCCTACCAGCTTAGGTTTGGCTTGTAAACTGTTCTGAATTTACTGCTACTGTTCTGGAGTCTCTGTTCCACTACTAATGTTATGCCTAGATGCTGCCTCGTCCCAATGGCATGTTTGTTCCTGAATGTACTGACTTTCTGTTGGTTTATAACCTCCTTAGGAACTTCCCAAGGGCAGCCCGAAACTCTGAAACTCGCCCTCATATGCAGAGGGCGAGGAGAGACAAAATGAACAGCAGGCCACTCTACAATGGTAGGATGGTAGATGGAAATTTTAAGAAGAAAAGGAGACTTATATGTGAAGGTTGTCTTGGGCAGCAATAAGATGAATGGATACTTGCAACCACCCACTGTATTTTAACAATTTATAAGGGGGCCTTAACTGGATTCAGTCACACATACTATGCAGGTGTTCTCAACACTGTGTCACTATCTCAAGGCTGTGTCTTTGGAAGAACCTTTGAGTGAGAAAGGCAAGTGGAATCCACATTCCAAGGACAGGTGGGGGCTTAAGGAGCCTCTGAGTGCCTAGGTCCGCTCACAGATCAGTAGGTGTTCCTGCCTTTTCGATGACATTCCCCAGCACCCTCTCTGCCACACAGAACAGTAATAGGAGGCTAGAATGTGAGGCTCAAAAGAAATAATGTTGGAGAGGTAAGTCCTACCAGATAATGGAGACTTTCATTTATTCCATTTGAAGAATTTCAAAGGAGATTCTGAGGTTCGAAGGAGGTTCTTAATTTTCTGAGTGATGCAAAAAGCAAATCACCTAGTGAGTAGGGAGCAAGTTCCTTGAAGTTAGTGCTAAATTCTTGAGTGGCTACTGTGGGAAGGACAGAAAGATTTATACTGAGAAAAGGTGGAGGATACTGGGAACTGTAGCACATAGACGGCTCAATTTCCATTTCCCTGTTACATATCCCTTTCCAGACAGATCTACAGCCTTTCCTCGAATAAACAGTCCTGGGAACTGAGAACATTCCCATGATTTCAATTAATATCTTCTTACAGATTTGTCTTTGGTTTTTTGGATTATATTTTCTTCCACTGTTAATATTTTTATGACTTTTTTCTTCTTATCAACTTTCTTGAGGGCTAATAAACTGCATCTATTTAAGGCTTATAATTCAAATTTTGAGTCATATATGCCAATGAGACAACACCAAAATCATAATACAAATCATAATATTCCCATCCTCCTCAAAATGTTCTATTCACCCCATTTTCAATCCTTTCCTCTTTTCATCCTGACTCAGTAGAGCTGATCTACTTTTTGTTGATATAAATTCATTTTAACTTTCTAAAATGAAGTCATAAAGAATGTGCTCTTTTGTGTCTGGCTTCTCTTACTCAGCACATTTATTTTAACATTTATCTATGTTATTGAGTGTATCAGTACTTTATTCCTTTTTTATTGCTGAGTATGATTCCCTTATATGAATATGCCAAATTGTGTTTATACATTCATCTACTGATAGATGTTTGGGGTGTTTCCAAGCTTAGCTTATAATAAAGATCTTATGTATTTTATGTATGTTTTTGCAAGCCTTGTCTATAAATATATGATTTCATTTTTCCTGGATAAATACCTAGAAATGGAATGGATGGGTCAAATTTTTATATGCTTAACTTTTCTGAGGAACCAAAACTTGATAACCAGTCAGTAGTATAAAAAAAATTGTAGTTTCTCCACAACCTCACCAACACTTTCTTTGTCAGTCTTTCTAAATTTAGCAATCCTGTCTCATGGGGATTGTCCAATGATGTTGAACAATTTAAAAGTGTGCTTACTGTCTATTCATATGCCTTTTCTTTGTGAGGTGTCTTTGAGAACTTTTCCCTGTTTTTGATATGATTATTTGTCTTAATATTGATTGATAAGTTTTCATATATATTTTGGATACAAATCCTTTTTCAGATATGTCTTAAAAATGTTTCTCTCATTCTATAAAATACCTTATTTTACTGGTGCCTATAAGGAGAGAAAAGCCTTGAAATTGATATTTCAACTTTATCTTATTTTTATGGTTCTTTCTTTTTCTATGAGCTTTCAAAGTATCAACATTATTTCTCCCTTTTCTTCCTAAGATTTTAAATTTTTTAGGGTTTACATTTAGATTTTTGACCCATGTCAAGTATCGTGTTTGGTGTGTAGTGTGAGTAAAGATTCATTAAAAAAAAATAAGTTCATTGTTTTTCCTCTGTGGATATTCAGGTATTCCAGAAATTTTTTGAAGACTTTCCTCTTGCTGCTGAAGCACCTGGGCTCCTTTGTGAAAAGTCAACTGGGCCATATGGGCCAACATCTCTTTCTACACTATTCTATCCCATTGATTCCACCTATATCACTGTATTGATTACTGAGGCTTCATAGGAAGTCTTTATTTAAGTAGTGTAAGAATTCTATTGTGTTTTATAATTGCTTTATTTATTCTAGACCATTTGCCTTTCCATATAAATTTTAGAATCAGTTTGTCAATTTATATCAAATGTTAGAATTTTTATTGGAATTGAGTTGATGTTAAAATACATTTGGAAAAAAATAAACTCTAAAAATATTGTTTCCCCCTCCAAGAAAAGAGAGAGAGAGAGAGAGAGAGAGAGAGAGATAAACCAAGAAACAGACTCGTAACTATAGAGAATAAAATGGGGGTTATCCGAAGGGAGGTGGGCAGGGAGATGGGTTAAATCAGTGAAGGGGATTGTAATGAGCACTGGGTGATATATGGGAGTGTTGAATCACTATATTGTACACCTCAAACTGTATGTTAACTAACTGGAATTTAAATAAAAACAAAATATTGTTTTCCAGTCTATAATGTATTTCTCCATGCATTTGCATCTTCAGTTTTTCCCAGGAATGTTTTCAGTGTGAAGGTTTTGTATGTATCTTTAAGCATTTGTTAAATTTATTCTCAAGTATTTTGTTTGTGGCTTTATTATAAATGGGATTTCTAAATATTTAATTTTTTAAATATTTACTGCTACTAAATACAAATTTAATTGCTTTTTTGAAATTTTAAGCTTATTTCTTATAACCTCAATAAGTTCAGTTTTACCACCTTTTTCCTGACCAATATGTCGGTCACATTTTTTTCTTATCTTATTATACATGTCTAAAACTGCCAAGACAATGTTTAATAGAAAAGAAGTGAGTATGTAGACACTCTAACCTTTTTCCCAAGCTTAGGAGGGAAATGTATAATATTTCACATTTGTGTATGATCTTAGCCATAGTTGTTTTCCATAATGGTCTATTCTTTAGATTGAAAAAGTCTGCTTCTATTCCTAGTTTGTTGAAACATTTATTATAAATGGATGTTGAGTTTTGTCGAATACTTTTTCTGCATCTATTGAGATGATCATACAGTCTTCCCCTATTCTGTTAATTCAGTGAATTACATCAATTGATTCTGAATGAGAAACTAATCTTGCAGTCCTAGAATAACTCCTGATTGTCATTATGTATTTTTATTTTATATACTGAATTTAATCCGTGCTGTTTTTAAAGGATTTTTGTTTATGAAGTATACTGGTCTGTAATTTTATCTTCTCATAATGTCTCTATATAGTTACAGAATTAGAATAATGGCCTCATAGAATGAGTTGAGAAGGATTTCTACTTCTCTTGTTTTCTTTTTTCTTTTTTAAGATTTTATTTTTTTAATTTTCTGTTATTCTTGGTTTTTTGTCTTGTTTTGTTTTGTTTTGTTTAAGGGGGGTGGTGCAGATATGGAGGGAGAGAGAAGGGAGAATCTTAAGCAGGCTCCACATCCAGTGTGGAACCTGACACAGGGTTTAATCCCATGATCCTGAGATCATGACCTCAGCTGAAATCAAGAGTTGGATGCTTAACTGACTGAGCCGTCCAGGTGCCCCTATTATTTTATTTTTAAGTAATCTCTACACCAAATGTGGAACTTGAACTCACAGTCTGGAGATCAAGAATCACATGCTCCACTGACTGGACCAGCCAGGTGTTGCTACTTCTCTTGCTTTCTAGAAGACTTTGTGTGTAATAAATATTACCATATCTTCCTTAAATATTTGGTAGAGTTCACTAGTAGTCATTTTAACCCAGAGTTTTTTTTGCATGAAGATTCTTTTTTTTTTTTGCATGAAGATTCTTAATATATAAAATATAATGTCTTATTTCTTCTTTATTTTTAAGAGAAAAATATTTACCAAGTACATAATATATATGTAATAAACTCCAAAAGACAATGGTCACTTGGATCATAAGACTTCATCAGAAATTCCAGTTTGGTAACTGTATCTGGTCTCAACCAGTTGCCAGAAATGTTTATCTTTGTGAGGAATGCTTTGCTTTCTCCAAAGTTTAAATAAATTTCACATATTGCAGAGTGGTACAATGTGTGAGCTTGGATTAGACAGCCCTCCCAATTGCTCCCCATATCAGCTGTATTTGACGTTGCAAGTTTGTAATTCTTTGAGGCTCAATTTCCTCTCTACAAGTTGAAAATAATGAAATATACACCTCACTGTTTTAAAAAAAGATTTATTTGTTTATTTGAGAAAAAGAGTGTTGGGGGGTGGCAGAGGAAGAGGGAGAGAGAATCTCAAGCCGACTCCACACTGAGCATGTGGAGAGCCCAACGTGGAGCTCAATCTCACAAGCCTGAGATCATGACCTGAGCTGCAATTAAGAGTCAGACTCCTAACAACTGTGCCACCCCAGCATCCCCTTACTGAGGTTTCTTAAAGGAATAGACAATAAAGGATGTTCCTGGCACAATTCTTGGGGATATAAATTTAAAAAAAGACATTTATTTTATAATTTAAGTCATTTTGTTATATGGGAAGGGGATAGTATTGAACTCTTTTTTTTTTTTTTTTTTTTTTTTTTTTTTTTAAGATTTTATTTATTTGACAGAGAGAAACACAGCCAGAGAGGGAACACAAGCAGGGGGAGTGAGAGAGGGAGAAGCAGGCCTCCTACCGAGCAGGGAGCCCGATGCGGGACTCGATCCCGGGTCTCCGGGATCATGACCTGAGCCGAAAGGCAGTTGCTTAACCAACTGAGCCACTCAGGCGCCCCTGAACTCTTAATGTATATCTTAGATATTAAAATGTAAAACTAAGACAGATGATATGGAATTTTGTGTGAGACTTAATGAGCATCAGTTGTCCTAGGACTGCTACAATTCACAATAACCTATGGCCCTACTTTTTGGTATTTTCACCTTGGGAAATAGAAAATAAAAAATTTCCTTACAGGTGAAAACTTGTCTTCTACATTTTCATGCCCTCACTGATAGTGCTGGGTACCCAACCTTAGGGAATCACCTGAGGACCTGTCAACTTACTCTCTCCAGGAGAGCTCAGACGGGATGTCTTGGAACCTGTCTTTGCAGAATAGACTTTCCCTCACAGTATCAAATTACTTAATCTTGTTGCTGCCAACTCCCCAACTAGGTCTTCAGGGCTTTTGGCTCTCTGAATCCTTGAGATCTTCACATAGACCCTTCCTAGGGTCTCTTTTTCCTCCCTCTTTCACTTTGAAGGAAACTGGTAAATTACATTGGGCCTACTCTGATAATCCAGGATCATCTCCTCATCCTAAAGTCAGCTAGTTAGCATTTCCTCTTCCCCATGTAAATCATTATATCCACAAATTCTAGAGATTTAGACTTGGACATCTTTGGAAGGGGTTATGGAATAATTGCCTACTGCAGATCCTAAGGGGAAGAGTTTGCTGAGGGCTTAGGTTACTTGGGGTTAATGATCCCATAATCAACCCTTCTTTTTTATTATTAGTAAAAGTCTTGTAATAGAGCTAATTGCATCACAACATAATTATATCTCATTACAGGGGAGGGAAACTTGGCTTCAGTTTATTCCACTAATTCATAGAGGATGTCTTCACTGTTAAGAGAAACAATGTTATTGTTATTCACATTCCCATGTTTATTGGACTTTTCTCTGACATCACTCATAGCTAACAGAGGGAGCGATTAGTTAACATTAGCACATTTTACCTATAATTATTGGCTCATAGAGAACCTACTGGTGTTTGTCCCCCCTCGGAAAATTTTATTTTTTGTATTTTGTTCTGCCATCTATGTCTCTGGAAAAAAAAGACAATGGGAAAAAAGACTAGAGTATGGAAAAATTTCTTCTAGATACTAATATCAAAATATAATTATCTTTAGATTGGCATGTGTGTATTAGGATAATTTTTTAAGGATTTAACCTTTTACTTTTCACTTGAATATTCATTGGTTGGCTTAGATTTTTGAGAGATTTGAGTTAGAAACTATAAAACCAAGCTAAGAAAAACTGTATAAAACCAAACTGTATAAAACCAAAAACAATTAGACCCTTTTTTGGTTTAATTATTACTGTTAATCATTGCTTCTCTTAGCTTATTTTGAGATTCAAGTAGAGAGATTTCATCTTTAACTTTATTTTACCTTCTGAGGTTGAAAAAATTATATATGTGTGTATATGTGTATATACATACACAGGTATATATATTAAATAGAGTATAAATACAAACATTTTCCACTTAGTGTCAATCATTCTAATATATTTAATAAGATTTTTCATTTGTGTTCTTGGAAATTTGGTATGTTGATTTTATGTGTTTATATTTTTAATTCAATTTTAATTTAATTAGGTATGTCTCATTCTACATTTTATTTTATCAATCACACATTTTTTATATATTTTTTAAGACTGTTTATTTGACAGAGAGAGAGATCACAAGTAGGCAGAGGGGCAGGCAGAGAGAGAGGAAGAAGCAGGGTCCCAACTGAGCAGAGAGCTTGAGGTGGACCTTGATCCCAGAACCCTGAGATCATGACCAGAGCTGAAGACAGAGGCTTTAACCCACTAAGCCACCCAGGCGCCCATAGATTTTATTTATTTGACAGAAAGAGAGAGAGAGAGCACAAGAAGAGGGTGTGACAGGTGAAGGAAGAAGAAGGCTCCCAGGAGCCTGATGTGGGGCTTGACCCCAAGACCCTGGGATCACCAACTGAGCCTAAGTCAGATGCTGAACTGACTGAGTCACCCACGTGCCCCTCAACATTACATTTTAAAATGATACATAGGGTAGCTCTATTTTTAATTTTTTAAAAGATTTTATTTATTTATTTGACAGGAACACAGCTAGAGATGGAACACAAGCAGGGGGAGTGCAAGAAGGAGAAGCAGGCTTCCTGCTTGGCAGGAGACCTGATATGGAGCTTGAACCCAGGACCCTGGGATCATGACCTGAGCTGAAAGCAGACACTTAACAACTGAGCCACACAGGCACCACTAAATTTAATTTTTTGAGGAATCTCCACACTGTTTTCCAAAGTGGCTGCACCAACTTACATTCCCACCAACAGTGTAAGAGGGTTCCTCTTTCTCCACATCCTCTCCAACACTTATTGTTTTCTGTCCTATTAATTTTGGCCATTCTAACTTGTGTAAGGTAATATTGCAATGTGGTATTGATTTGAATTTCCCTGATGGCTAATGATGATGACCATTTTTTTCATGTGTCTGTTAGCCATTTGTATATCTTCTTTGGAGAAGTGTCTGTTCATGACTTCTGCTCACTTTTTGACACAATTATGTGTTTTTCTGGGTGTTGAGTGTGAGGAATTCTTTATAGATCTTGAATATCAGCCCTTTGTCTGTAGTGTCATTAGCAAATATTAAATTGCCAAGGAGTGCTCTCCAGAATGGTCGCATAAGCTTGTATTCCCAACAGCAGTGTATCATGGCTCCTACAGTCTACATTTCTGCCAGCAAGTCATTATTCTAGGAAATTCCTAAACAAAAGGGAAATATTTAAATACAATGAGTATATAACAGAAATATAGATTGCATTTATTTTAGTTTACAAATCTTTTTAATTTGAAGTAATAAATATTTCAAATATTTTTAATTTGAAGTAATAAATATTTAACTTATAAAAGTTAAGCTCAGTAACTACAAGTTAACTTATGAATTTCTCTCAGTTCAAAATATATCATGTATTCTAGATATTGAGGGACAGAAGTGATCATTATGTTTGAATGTCTGGTGTAGAGGAATGAGGAAATGTAAATAAGGTGACATAGAGAAGATCCTAGAGTTCTAGTAGAGCAGTAAGAAATATTTTGACAGTAATGATTATTCAAAGTTATATTGTGAAAGTGCATCACATTCTGTGAATCAAGCTGTCTTATCTTTGTCTTTAAAAATGTTGTTTTATAATATAAAATGTTACATTTATTACCATATTTGATAATTATTTTCTTTGCTTGTCCTCTGGGACAAGCTTAGGTTTGTATCAGTCTATAATTTATTCTTGGAAACTACCTAAGAAGATCTGAAGAATTTTTTAAAATTAATTAACTTATTTTCAGTGTTCCAAGATTCATTGTTTATGCTCCACACCCAGTGCTCCATGCAATACGTGGCCTCAGTACCCACCACCAGGCTCACCCATCCCCCCACCCCTCCCCTCCAAGACCTTCAGTTTGTTTCTGAGTCCAAAGTCTCTTATGTTTCATTTCCCTCCCCAATTTACCCTACTTCCCATTTCCTTTCTTTCTCCTACTGAGCTCTATATTACTCCTTATGCACCACAACTAAGTGAAACCATGTGATACTTGACTTTCTCTACTTGGCTTATTTACTCAGCATAATCTCCTCCAGTCCAGTCCATGTTGCTATAAAAATTGGGTATTCATCCTTTCTGATGGAGGCATGATATTCCATTGTATATATGGATCACATCTTCTTTATCCATTCATCTGTTGAAGGATGAACAAGGATTGGCTCTTTCCACAATTTGATGATTGTGGCCATTGCTGCAATGAACTTGGGGCCCTTCTTTTCACTACATCTGTATCTTTGGGGTAAATACCCAGTAGTACAATTGTAGGGATAGGGTAGCTCTATTTTTAATTTTTTAAGGAATCTCCACACAGTTATCCAAAGCGGCTGCACCCATTTGCATTCCCACCAACAGTGTAAGAGGGTTCCCCTTTCTCTGCAGCCTCTCCAACACTTGTTTCCTGTCTTGTTAATGTTGGCCATTCTGACTCGTGTAAGGTGGTATTTCAGTGTGATTTTGATTTGAATTTCCCTGATAGCTAGTGATGATGAACATTTTTTCACGTGTCTGTTAGCCATTTGTATGTCTTCCATGGAGAAGTGCCTCTTCATGTCTCTTGCCCATTCTCTGATGTGTTCATCTTCTTTTTGGGTGTTGAGTTTGAGTAGTTCTTTATAGATCTTGGATATCAGCCCTTTGTCTGTAGTGTCATTTGCAAATATGCTCTCCCATTCTGTGGGTTGACTCTTTGTTTTGTTGACTGTTTCCTTTGCTGTGCAGAAGCTTTTTATTTTGATGAAGTCCCAAGGGTTCATTTTTGCTTTTGTCTCCTTTGCCTTTGGAGACGTGTCTTGAAAGAAGTTGTTGTGGCTGATGTCAAAGAGGCTACTGCCTATGTTCTCCTCCAGGATTTTGATGGATTCCTGCCTCATGTTGAGGTTTTTCATCCATTTTGAGTTATCTTTGTGTGTGGTGTAAGAGAATGGTCGAGTTTCATTCTTCTATACGTCACTGTCCAATTTTCCCAGCACCATTTATTGAAGAGACAATCTTTTTTCCACTGGCTATTTTCTCCTGCTTTGTCGAAGATGATTTAACTGTGGATTTGTGGGTCCATACCTGGACTCTCTACTCTGTTCCATTGGTATATTTGTCTGTTTTTGTGCCAGTAACATGCTATCTTGGTGATCACAGCTTAGTAATAAAGCCTGAAGTCAGGTAATGTGATGCCCCTAGCTTTGTTTTTCTTCTTCAACAATTCCTTAGCAATTCAGAGTCTTTTTTGGTTCCATATTAATTTTAGGATTGTTTTTTCCAATGCTTTAAAAAATGTTGGTGGAATTTTGATTGGGATGGCATTGAAAGTATAGATTGCTCTGGCAGTTTAGACATTTTAACAATGTTTATTCTTCTGATCCATAGCATGGAATGCTCTTCCATCTTTTTGTGTAAGATCTGAAGAATTTTTTTTTAAATTGGGACTATTACTCTATATTTGTTTTGGTAGGCATGCCTGGGTGGCTCAGTTGGTCAATTGACTGCCTTTGGCTCAGGTCATGACCCTGGAGACCCAGGATCAAGCCCTGCATTGGGCTCTCTGCTCAGTGGGAAGCCTGCTTCTCCCTCTCTCACTCCCCTGCTTGTGTTCCCTCTCTCAGCTGTGTTTCTGTCAAATAAATAAATAAAATCTTTTAAAAAATTTGTTTTGATAAAATATTAGCAAAATATTAAGTATGTTAAGTGGTTTTGAGGCAAACTGCACATTAGTGGATTGACTGAAAATACTGAATCACAAAACAAGTAAACTTTGACTTAAAACACTGATTTCACTTTATTAACTGTGGTTCTAAGAAAAAATAGCTCAGAAAAACTAACTGTAAGATTAAAAGATTTGGGTCTTCTTTTCTTTTTGTTTAATTAAAATTTTCTTAGGTTAGTGTAAAATGGGGGAAATCAGACATTATGACCACAATCGCTAAGTCAGAAATGAAGATATGTTGTTCTTTTAAATTATTAAATCTCCTGAAAAGTACATCAATATGAAATATGTGTGAATGACAAAGAAAACAGTATGCCATCCACATCTCATTGAATGTTTTGGTTTTTAAGGAAATTGCTTACTGTGGAGTGTAGAACTACAACTGGAGACACTGCTCTAGCTCCTTGGGATCAGGAACTTGATGATTAAAGGCACAGGAAGGTGGAGTCTCTGTTTGTAGAATATTTCAAGGAATGGAAATACCTTAAGATTATCATGTTTTATTTTCCCCAACCATCCCCCACAGGATATTACTCCATAGACTTGCCAACCCTAATAAGACTTCCCTTCTGACCAGCACAATCATCCCCACTGAGTCTGCTCTTTGAAAGAGCTCAAGAAATAGATGCTGGATAGGGACCAAAGAAGGCTGTCTTTGATTGGGAAGCAAGCAACTCTACCAACTAGAGCTTAATGATAGCCAAGCGACTTAGCTTCTATGCAGTTTATATAGCCTCATGTTTTCAGCAAGGCCAAACCAATATTTTGTTTCATAAACAAACTTCCAAAGTTGTATATAATATTTTTGAAACCATCTTTTTCTCCATTGAGGGACTCTATAATGCTCATTTTTAATAGTTCTTACCAGTACAAACAAAACAAAACAAAACCAAAACCAAAGCAAAAAAACAGGAAAACACTTAAAGTACTCACTATAATGTCTTAGAATCTACCCTCTCCCACACACAAACTCACATGTATATAGTTATCTCCCAAGATGCTTCAACAGTTGAGATCATTTTATCACATTCTTCAATTTTTTGAACTCTTCACAAAAATATTTCTTGAATATGCTCAGACTTTAATAATATAGTATTCAATAAAGTATTATGCATCCCAGTGTTATAAATAATAGCAATACAACATTAAAAAGACAATTTAATATATAATTAAAGAACTGTTTAATATTTGTGACATTTCCTTATAAGGAATGGTATGTAGTCATTAAGTATTTTTAAATGCTTAAATTGCCATTCCTTATCTATAATTTTTAACATGGAATTTCACAGTATGCTAAAAGTTATAAACAGTATAAACATATATGGTTATTTTCTATAATTATATATAAATATATTTCTATGCATAGATAAAACTTGCAAAATATGTAGCAAAAATATGTTAACAGTGGTTATTTCTGGACTGACTACAAGATAATTTTTTTCTTTTCCCATTAGACTTTCCATATGACTGAATTTTGTGCAATAATATTATTTTTACAATATGAAGAAAATTATTTTTAAAATGTTAAAATTAAAATTTTTATTATAAAATTTAACATATAACTCCACAACAAGACCTAAGTAAGCAAAATAGTGGACAAAATATATTCCAGGTCTTAGGACACTGAAAACCTTATTGTCTTCTCACAAACATACATGTTTTATTTATTCATATATTTATTTATTAGACATTTTGAAACATATCTTATGTGAAAAGCATTTAATAAGTCATGACAGTACATTGTGAATAAGACCGATTTGTTCCTCTTTTTTTATTGTATGTTTTCTAAAGAAATTGGTAATAACACGGTAGACAGGAAGTTGTCTCAGTGTTCATATTGTTCAATTTTATTACTATTACCTCTAAAGTATATCTAAAACATAATTGTGTGCATAACCTTCTTGTTTTGTTTTGTTTCTTGCACTATATAATTTGAAGGATCTGTGGTTGTCTATCATTGCTTTTGTTGAATCTAACCCTGTTCTAGTCAGTGTTTTCTTAATACAAAGGTGTGCTGAATGAATAATTTTCAGCAAATTGTCTCCTATGTATTTCATAACTTCAGCTTTTGAAAGTTATCTATGTTAACTCTTGATGAACACTGTTCAGTCTTTTTTTATTACTGAATAGGATTTTATTATATGACCATACTTGACTCGATTAGCTTTTCTTTTGCTGATGAACATTTGAGTCGTTTTAAGTAGTAGGAACCTAAAATAAAGCTGTTGTCAGCATTCATGTACAAGTTTTTATTTTTTAATATATGTTTTCATGTTTCTTGGGTAACTATACAGTCAAGGGTTTTCTGAGGATGTGCATGTTTAACTTTTTAAGAAAAAGTTTTTTTCCAAACTGTTTTCCAAAGTGGTTGTACATTTTTACTCTCGTATCTGCAAAGTGCAAGAGTTCTAGTTTTTCTGCATTCTTGACAATACCTGCCAATGTTAGTCTTTTTAATTTTAGTCATTTTTTAAATATGAAATGGTATCACATATGTGTTAATTCCCTGGTGAAGAAAGGTGAACTTTGGCTTACTGGCTATTTGCATCTGGTTATTTTATTAAGTGTCTATTCAAAGTCTTTGCCCAATTAAAAAGCTGTGGTGGTACTAATTCAAAAAGGTATATGCATCCTTATGTTTATTGAAGCATTATTTTTAACAGCTAAAATATGGAAGCTACCCAAGTGTCTATCAATAGATAAATGGATAAAGAAGATGCGGTATATATACCTGTAAAGGGAATTTCACTCAGTCATAAAAAAGAATGAAATCCTGTCACTTGCAATGATGTGATGGTTCTAGAGGGTCTAATGCTAAGTGAAGTCAGTCAGAGAAAGACAAATATGACACAATTTTATTCATATGGAATTAAACAAAAACCAAGCAATTAAAAAAGAGACATACAAAAGACTCCTCAATATAGAGAAAAAACTGGTGGTTACCAGAGGGGAGGCAGGTGGGGGTGGGTGGGTGAACTGGGTAAAGGGGGTTAAGTACAGTTATCATGATGTATAAAATTGTTAAATCATATTGTACACCCAAAATTAAAGATAAAAAATAAAATAATGAAAATAAATTTTAGAATGTAGTTGTTTTTCTTTTTGGTATTGATTTGTTGAAGTTTTTTAATGTATTTCTGATCAAAGTTTTTTGTTAGATATATGT
Source organism: Spilogale gracilis (assembly GCA_004023965.1). Classification (NCBI taxonomy): domain Eukaryota; kingdom Metazoa; phylum Chordata; class Mammalia; order Carnivora; family Mephitidae; genus Spilogale; species Spilogale gracilis. The sequence goes on along the minus strand of PITA01000645.1, from coordinate 41,263 downwards.
GTTGTAAATATTTTCCCCTAGACTGTGACTTGCTTTTTCATCTTCTTAATAGTGACTTTCAATTAGCAGGACTTTAACAACTTTTTATTCATCTACATTTACTTTCAGTTACTGCTGCAACAAATTGCCTAAAATTTAACAGTTTCAGCAGCACAAATTTGAAATCTTAACATCCTGTAAATTTCACATGGGTCTCAAAGAGCTAAAACCAAGAGGTCAGCAGGCTACATTCCTTGCTGGGTGCTCCAAGAGAAAGATCTGATCCTTGTTCATTAGCACTGTTGGCAGAATTAAGTTCCTTGCAATTGTAAGGGCTGAGATCGTACTCTCTTGCTGGCTGCTCACCAAAGGTTGTTCCCAGATTCCAGAGGTTTCCTGCATTCTTTGGTTCATTACTCCTTCCTCCATCTTCAGAGGCAGAAGTGATGGACTGGGTCCCTCTAACACTTTGAATCTGTCTTTTCTCCTGTTTTCACTCTTTCCTGATCCAGTTGCTTTTAAGGACTCATGGTTAGATTGGGACTACCAGATAATCTCCCTATTCAAGCTCCATACTCTTTATCACGTCTGCAAAGTATCTTTCACATGTAAGGTAACATAGTCACAGAGTCTGCAGATTAAAGCATGGACATTATTATGCCTATAAATCATGAATTTCGTTCTTTCATGATTAGTGCTTTTCATAGTCTAAGAACTCTTTGCTTTTTTTATTATCACAAAGTTTTTTTAGTGATACCTTCAATAAGTTTTATAGTTTTAACTTTATGTTTAAGTCTGTGATCCATCTTAAATTAACTTTGGTGTGTGGTGAGAGGTTTGAAGTTGAGATATATTTTTTATTCATTTATCCACTTGTAACAGTGCCATTTGCTAAATTTGAAGCCATTGGTTCTCAATTTCAATTAATTCTTATTCCCAGGACCTTTTTTTCTCTACTTATGTTTAAAATGTCTACTCTGTCCTGCATTGTTACCATCTGTCTTAAAAAATAAGTTTAAAACTCTTCATATTAATTTGCTTTTTTCTTTGAATATTTGAGGGGTTTTTCCCTGAATATAAAATGTGTATATGCAAATCATCATAGTGCATGTCATTCACTTAATGTTAAACATTTTAAATTGTTGCAGATGAAAAACAAAGATATTTTCCCCAACTTCCTAAAAGGAAAGCAGATTAGACTTCATATTCTTGAGTTGTGGGGCTACATTTGCTTAGAGGTACTAATCGCATTTCTTTTTAGATGTGTGTTCTGGTCAAGTAGGGAAAGACTGTCCTAGAGAAAATTTTGTGTACACACAGAGACACAGAGCATGGATTTGTTCTGAAAAACTTCTTGTCCACCAAAGGATCTAATCAGATTTCCTAGAAGAAGAGGTGATTTGCCAGTATTGTTTCAAGAAGATAGAGGCATTGACTCATTGCTGGAGAATAACTTCCCCAGGACTGAGAGAGGCAGACTAGATTTTCTGATTTCTTGGAAAGGTAGAGATTCTGCCCTATTCACACAGAGTAGCATGGACAGGCTATAATCTGTATTGTATTATTCCAGGAGTTTCTATTGATATAGCAAAGAAAAGTGAAAATTCCCCCTGTAGTTTTGTATCTAAGTGTTCGGCACATGAAGCTGATAAGACCTTGTTAAGAAGGTAGTTACAGAAAGTAACCTTTCTGTACAAATTTGCCTGTATAAATTTGCTGCTAAGACTATGGCCTTAACAGAAATGGAGAGGGTTGAAAAACTAATGCATAGTCAGATGAATGAAGATCATCTTTATAGCCTGTCTAGACAACATTATCACATTATCAGATACAGTAATTGACAGTCTCATTATTTAGCAAAAATATTGATAATGGTCAGTAAGTTTTGATTGCAAGAGACTCTCCTTGAAATCAAGGTGGTTTGGCCTTGGATTATGAATCAAGGAAGGGGGAAGGAGCCATGAAATGCAGGTGATCTAGAACTTACTGCTTTAATGGGACGTGAGAACTAGACTTAGATTGATTTAATTAATAGAAAGCTATTGATGTCAAATGTATATGTATTTATATTATACAACTAATATTGTAGGTGGTTTTTATTTCTGCATTTGTCCTTAATTCTATATTGTTAGTTTTTTTTCCTATTTATTAAATTTACTCAAAACCATGATCTGAAATTCTAAAATATATTCCATATGATGTACCATATTTATTCTATCATTTCTGATTAATTTTTAATAGTTGTCAAATTATCTCTAAAAAATAGTTTATCAAATTATTCTCCCATTCATCAGTGTTTGGCTATGGTGCCTATATTAGATCTCTCAGAGCTGAGTTCATCATAGGTAAAAATGGCAGTGACTGCTTTTCCCTTTATTTTTTTTAAGAAAACTTTTAGAAAACTTTTCCTAGAAAACTGTTCCGGTTTGTCCAAATCATTGGGATCATTCTGCATAATTTTCCAAGTATTTATTCAAAATCTCAATTCAAGAGGTGCCTGGGTGGCTTAGTCATTACACATCTGCCTTCGGTTCAGGTCATGATCCCAGAGTCCTGGGATGGAGACCCCATTGGGCTCCCTGCTCAGTGGGAAGCCTGCTTCTCCCTCTTTCACTCCCCCAGCTTGTGTTCCCTCTCTCGCTGTGTTTCTTTTTGTCAAATAAATAAATAAAATCCTTTAAAAAAATAAAAAAATAAGGGCGCCTGGGTGGCTCTGTGGGTTAAAGCCTCTGCCTTCGGCTCAGGTCATGATCTCAGGGTCCTGGGATCAAGGCCCGCATTGGGCTCTCTGCACAGCAGGGAGCCTGCTTCCTCCTCTCTCTCTGCCTGCTTCTCTGCCTACTTGTGATCTCTCTCTCTGTCAAATAAATAAATAAAATAAAATAAAATAAAAATAAAAAATAAAAATCTCAATTCAAATGAGAGCTTATTAAGATACTTATTGAATATCAACTGTAATCTTTATTAGCAACAACCCACTTACAAATATTCTATAAACATTGTTTTGACTTAAAGATCTGGGAACCCATCAGATTTATTCTCATTTTATTTTATTTTTTTATATTCTATGAGCAATTTAAAATTCAATTATTTCAATCCATTAAGCACAAATAGATTTGCCCAAAGTGCATTTTCATATCATCCTGCTTATTTTTCCAGAGTGGTCGGTACTAGGTTTTGAAGTCAACAGGTGATGATAATATGCCTAGTTCCTAGGTATTCCAAGTATCTTGACTCTAGCCTTTTCCTGGACTGAAGTTTCCTAAATATTTTTCTTGTTTGATTAGCTTGTATGAAAGATAACCCATAAAAGTTTGGGTCTCCTCTATGTAATGTGGAGGCCAGGCTCAGTGTAAGTTACATTCAAGGCAATTCAAATACAAAACTCAAAATTAACTAGAAAGAATTGTAAAATTTACTTAAATTCTATTAAATAATGCAAAAAAGCATGTTCCATTCAAAACATACATCAAATCGTTTTATAATCACTTTCTTTCGCCTGTTCTCTCTCTAATGACAGCTCGCTCCAAAATCTTTTTCCATCTCTGGTCTGCCTCCCTTTAAATTGTCTTAAACTTAGATGCTGAAGCTGTTTATCAGTTTTCTGTTGTTAGGATATGTTGATATGCAATACACATCAAACCCCAGGCATAAACAAATATTTTTTTACCTAACAAAACTAAAGGGTTCATTTGATTTGTGCTGGGCTCACACATGCATCTATTGTCAGCTCCAGGCCAGCTAGGCAGCTCTGCTGATCTTGGCCAGGTTTATTTACATACTGGAATTAGCTGCCTATTGATTGATCTGGAATGATCTGGATTGGGATGATTGAGGGCGTTTGGGCTTGTTACTTGTGTCTCATTCTTTAGCGGTTTCAGTTAGATGTGTTCTTTGAATGGTGATGTCAGAAGGCAACAAGCATCAAGCCTTTTCAACTCTGCTTTCATTCCATATGCTAACATCTTAATGGCTAGAACATGCCACATGGCAGAACAAAATCCGGAGTGGAAATTAAGAGTTAAATGTAATGAACCTCAGTGCAGTGTAGGTAGTAGAAGAATTAGAGCCATTAATGTAAGGCAGTTTTGTTCCACTGTGTGTATGTGTGTGTGTGTGTGTGTGTGTGTGTGTGTGTGTGTGTGTTTCTGTACCCTTTTCCAATATCACTTTAGCAGCCCTCAATTTGGCCCTCCAAATTTATTTTAGTTTGTATATTAAAATGAAGGAGTAGTTAAGGTAGAACTAACATCAGTGTGGGTATGTGAATTAAGTGTAGATGGAGGGGAAATAAATAAAATGTGTAATGTTTGGGAAAAGGGAAAGAGGCTGTGAATTTTTCACATTAGCATTTTTATCTTGTTACCGAAAAGAGTAATGTTTAAAAAGACTATGTCCTAAGAGCATGTTCTTCCACTGCAGAAGCTACCCCCAGAGAAAAGCTTAGACTTTGGCCTGCTCATCTGAATGCAATATTATTCAAAATCAGAGATCCCACCGGAGCAATACTGTGGCCCAGATGGTCAAATTATAACATCTACTATTCCATTTTTTCCGGCTCAAATAATTTCTCTCAAGATTAATGGTGAATAGCTGTGGGGTGAAAACTAGTATTTTATCAAGGGTTTGAATAGATCCAAATTTTCCTCAGAGGTACTTCAGCGGTCCGTGACATTTGTAAAACTGGCAGATGGGGAATAAGACAAGTCAAATCCTCAATTTTTGTAATAAAAAATAATTTTCCCTCAGGACTGTCTGATATTCAAAGTATGAATCATGAACTGTGGGTTACAGAAGCAGAGAGAAATGGTTTTGTTTTCTGCCCCCACTTCTTATTAATTTTATACTCTTCAGTAATTAATAGCATTATGTTTCAGTTTCCTCCTCAGTATAATGGAGGCAGCAAGATTTTTTAAAAAAATAGGTGTACTAAAATGAAAACATTTAATGCAATGCCTTATGACACTGTACAAGAGCATCAGTACTTGACTCCTTGGTTCTTATCAAAAGTCCAACCAATGTATACTCTGGATTAAATGACTAAAAGGAATGATATCCATTTTTTTTTTTTTTTACTATGACAAGTATTCTCAGCCTTGGCTGCAAATTAAAATTACCTGGGAGTTCATGAAAAACTGTATGTCTGGGATCTACTATGGAACAGTAAGTCAGTATCTGTAAAGAGTTGGAGCTTAGGTATTCATGTTTTTTGGCAAAATTCCCTAGGTGATTGTGATGAACAGTGGGTGTTCAGAACTATTGCTCTCAACTAGTAGTTCTCAGTATGGCTCCCAGAGGAGCTACAGCAGCAGGGGCAGCACCTGGAGCTTGTCCAAATTCTCAGGCCCTTCCCCAGATCGGCTTAATCAGAAATGGTGGGGGTGGAGAATAGCAGAGTTGTGGCTTAATAAGCCCTTCTGATGCACAACATAGTTTAAGAACCACTGATGTAATTAATGGCGGTCAAATGTAATGGATAAACACTCATCTAAAGTACTTGTTCAACATGTAGATTTTGTTTGTCAATACTCTCAGAACTTTCCACTAAAAAACAGTTAAAACTTTTCTATTGTATACTGTAATTTAACCTGAAAAATGACCCCAAAATGTCAGTTTGAGTTCTATACTTAGAGATTCTGAATAAAGGGTTCGAGTTTAGCAAACTACATTTTTAAAGCATCCAGAAGATCCTGTTCCAGAGGACCAACTTCTAATTTGGGTAGTATGACCTACTCTATCGCCATGGGACACAGAATATGTGTATATGTAGATGTATATGTCAGTACTTTCCAGCACTAATCCTTATAGAAATGCCTTCATGAAAATATGTTTTCAGGCTACTTTTGGCATAATATTCTCTTTTTTTTAAGGATTATCTTTATTTATTTGACAGAGAGAAACACGGCTAGAGAGAGAACACAAGCAGGGGGAGTGAGAGACGGAGAAGCAGGCTTTCCCACCAAGCAGAGAGCCTGACATGGGGCTCTATCACGACCTGAGCTGAAGGCAGACGCTTAACGACTGAACCACCCAGGTGCCCCTTGGCATAATATTTTTAAATGTTAATACAAGAAATGGTTTCATGCCAAAATGTTCTGCATGTTCTCTATAAATGTTTTAATTGTTCAGGAGTTCTCTTTATAAAACCAGGATAATGTATTATGATAATGTACTATACTTTGTATATACAAGTGTATATTTATACGTTTATTTTTTTTGAAGATTTTATTTATTTGACTTTTATTTATTTATTTGAGAGAAACACAGCTAGAGAGGGAACACAAGGAAGGAGGGTGAGAGAGGGAGAAGCAGGCCTCTCACTAAGCAGGGAACCTGATGTGGGGCTCCATCCCGGGACTCCAGGATCATGACCTGAGCCGAAGGCAGCCGCTCAACCACTGAGCCACCTGGGTGCCTTTATTTATACATTTATTATATATAGTTATATACAAAAACTATATTTTATAAGGATAAAATCCATTTCCAAGTAAATTATCTTCTATATTGATTACTGAAACAAAGTTTCTTATTCAAACAATTAAAATAGTGTTTATATTTCATTTTTGCTACAGCTATAACTATATATTTGCTGTAGCTGCCAGATAATTTATAGCCACATTTAGTATTGATTACAATAACTATACTGACATAAGGGTTTGATATTTTCTCCCTTGTAATATTTTTCGTATTGACAATTTTCTTGAATGTATCCTTTATTATGTCACCTTAAACTCTTAATGAATGCAGTAACAAGGTGAGAAATATTGTAATAAATCTTAACCTTCAAGGTAATTTAAACCACATTTAGGACATTCAGTCATCCTGAATTAGGACCTTCAATGAATGTAAGCCACTGGTTTAAGAAATTCTAAGAAGAGGAATATCAAGTACTGGTTTGTTTTTAAAGACAGCTAGAAATAATTTTTAATAAAAAATATGTTGGTTAAAACTCATAGCACATCTGTCAGTTGTCTAAATATGTTAGACAATATAGACAACAAGACTGTTCTGAGAACTCAATTTCTGGGTTTTGGTGAGAAAAAAATGTATTCTATAGATTATGTAAAACTATATGGAGAACTACATGACCTGTTCACCTGAATGTTCCTGAGTGGGAACCTATGGCTCTGATAAACTGTCACCATGTGGCTCACACCCCCAGATTCTGCAAGTCTGCTTGTTTCTCTGTCTTTGAGTGGAGTTGTTCTCACCACATCTCTGTGGCCTAACAGTCAAATTTTAAATCTCCATTTGGAATTTGCAGTATAAATATCAGAATACCCACATTTTGTTTTCAATAGCTTCTTAATAGGTGACTTAAGCTCACAGCCATGGTATGTCTAAAAAAAAAAAAAAAGAAAGAAAAGAAAGTAAAGGAAAGGAAGAAAGAAAGAAAGAAAGAGAAAGAAAAAAAGAAAGAAAGAAAGAAAGAGAAAGAAAGAAAGAAAGAAAGAAAGAAAGAAAGAAAGAAAGAAAGAAAGAAAGAAAGAAAGGAAAAGAAAGGAGGAAGAAAAGAAAAGAAAGAAAGAAAGCAGTAAGGAATATATTGAACTGTAGACTTATAGAAGGATTTTATTTTGTTTTTAAAGGCAGCCAAGTTTATGAATACTTCCTTAGAAATTCTCTAAGAGATAGTAAATCAACATATTTTACATATTTTCCACACTTCACTAAGGTTTTATTAGACCAAGGATTCCAATAGTGCATGTAAAAATTCATATTTTGTTATCCATAGAGGTCCATGGACTAGTCTCTTCATGTATTATGATGAAAAAAAATACCACTGAAAAGACAGATGTTTATGATTATCTTTTTCTAGAGAACATGTGCCTCTGAGTATGCCACATGCAAGGGAGAGTCTCAGCATACCAAGTGGCCTGATTTCTATGTCTACGAAAGGAATTTTATTTTCAAAATATTAGAAATAGTTTTTAAATTTAAACACATTACAAATTTTGTTTTAAAAAAAGAATTAACCATGTCTTATCAGGCAAAGAGTTTTTGCAATGTTAACCACTGAAAAGTTGCTGGAGTTTCAACCAAAGTAACACATTTTTAAGCAGTGTATACACATTTTGCATTTTTAAACCTTCAGATGTAATACATAAATTCAAGCATGGGACACCTTAAACATACAGCTTAATGAATCAGCTATATTGACATTTTTAAAAAAAAATAAAAAGCATGATGTAAATAAATCATTGGGGTGCCAAAGGGCCTGAGGGTTCAGCAAAACTCTATGAATAAATTTCAACCACCTCAGGAAGAACAGTCTAGAAGGTGACTGGTTTGGCGCTGATAAAGCAAAGTCCCTGGTCTGTAGGCTCGTAATAAGGAGTTTGAGTCCTTTTTTGATGTTTGGCTGCTGACAGCTTTTAAGGGCCACCCCTCACCCCCATTGCCTCCCGTCTGAGCAAGCCAAGTCCAGGTGCTCCCTCCTTTGGCACATGTGGGAAATTCAAACTTTGCAATGATGGTCCACATGGGAATTCTTTTTTTTTTTTTTTTTTTTTTAACGGTTATATGTATATTTTTATTTTTTATTTTTTATTTTTATTTTATTTTTTATTTTATTTTTTGACTTTAAATTTATTTATTTTTTTCAGTGTTCCAGGATTCATTGCCCATGCCCTACACCCAGTGCTCCATGCAATAGGTGCCCTAGTACCCACCACCAGGCTTTCCCATCCCCCCACCCCCTCCCTCCAAGTCCCTCAGTTTGTTTCTGTGTTCAAAGTCTCTCATGTTTCATTTCTCTCCCTGAATTACCCTACTTCTCATTTACTTTCCTTCTCCCACTGTCCTCTATATTACCCCTTATGCACTGTAATTTAGTGAACCCCTGTGATACTTGACTTTCTCTACTTGGCTTATTTCACTCAGCATAATCTCTTCCAATCCAGTCCATGTTGCTTCAAAAGTTGGATATTCATCCTTTCTGATGGAGATGTAGTATTCCATTGTATATATGTACCACATTTTCTTTATCCATTCATCTGTTGAAGGGCACCTTGGCTCTTTCCACAGTTTGACGATTGTGGCCATTGCTGCAATGAACATTGGGGTACATATGGCCCTTCTTTTCACTACATCTGTATCTTTGGGGTAAATGCCCAGTAGTGCAATTGCAGGATCATAGGGTAGTTATTTTATTTTATTTTTTTTTAAGGAATCTCCACACTGTTTTCCAAAGTGGCTGCACCAACTTGCATTCCCACCAATAGTGTAGGAGGGTTCCCTTTTCTCCACAGCCTCTCCAATACTTGTTGTTTCCTGACTTGTTAATTTTGGACATTCTGACTTGTGTAAGGTGGTATTTCAGTGTGATTTTGATTTGAATTTCCCTGATAGCTAGTGATGATGAACATTTTTTCATGTATCTGTTAGCCATTTGTATATCTTCTATGGAGAAGTGCCTCTTCATGTCTCTTGCCCATTTTCTGATGTGTTCATCTTCTTTTTGGGTGTTGAGTTTGAGTAGTTCTTTATAGATCTTGGATATCAGCCCTTGGTCTTTAGTGTCATTTGCAAATATCCTCTCCCATTCCGTGGGTTGCCTCTTTGTTTTGTTGACTGTTTCCTTTGCTGTGCAGAAGCTTTTTATTTTGATGAAGTCCCCAAAGTTCATTTTTGCTTTTGTCTCCTTTGCCTTTGGAGACTTCTTATTCTAACCTCACCTGTTAACTACCATAAAACCCCAAACAAGTTTTCCCTTTCTGCCCTCTCATTTTCAAGGCTGATTGAGAGACAAGCACACTCTTCACAGAGATCCCCATTTTGTGAGACATAAACTTTTTAGTACCCTTTTGGCTCATGTGTAGCTTTATCAGTCTGAAAAGCCGAACCAGGTTTGTCAATGAGGGTCAATTCCTCCTCTGTAGGGTGATTTCAATAATGCTGAATTACACATTATGTCTCTGACTTGGAAACTAAATTTTACAGCTTAAATGAATTTCCTCTTTATTTTAAGGCAGTTTGGCTAACAATACACACTTGATTTACAGAAGGGCTTGGATGAGATGTAGGTTCCACCATGGTGACATTTTTCTAACTCATATCCTTTACTTGAACAGAACAATTAAAAGTAAGTGTAGAAATGTTAATGTTATGGAAGGAGTATTAACACTTTATAAAAGGAACTTAGTTCTCACGCACATTTTAATATCAGTGTCCTCACCTTTAAGTAGCTTCTACTCCTCTCATGAACCTCAAACTTCTGTTATGCTATTGATCAGTTTATTAAAATTTTTTGGTTACTTTTTCAGGTAGTTCATCCTCTTCCCTTTAAATTGTTATACTTATATTTATTATTATAGCTTTTCCTGTAGTCTTCTCTTTCCTATTTAAAATACTAAATATTAATTCAGGATTATTTAGACTAATAGTTCTTTGAGGACACAGCAATTCTGTCTTCTTAGATCATTGTTACCTCCAGTATCAAGAAAAATAAAATGGATTATCATGTATAAATATTCAATAAAGATTTTTGGATGTGTGTATGAATGCATCAATAAAAACATCTCTGTAAGTGTATTATACAGCTTTCACAAACTGGAAGACTTCTCACATTTTGCAGTAGCAGCTTAAAAAAGTCATCCAAGTCAAATTATTTGTTGCTTTTATCAATGACACCAATTGCTTATTAAACACCAATCTTGGGGGGATGGGAGAGTTTGGTGGTGGGTACTAAGGGCATGTATTGCATGAAGCACTGGGTGTGGGGCATAAACAATGAATCTTGGAACACTGAAAAAATAAAATAAATTAAAAATAATAAAGTCAAAATAAACAATTAATAAAGTATTCCCCAAAATTCAAAAACAAAACAAAACAAAAAAACAACACCAATCTTTCCCAGTGTTGGGCTAGTTTTTTGATTGCATTATGTAACTTATTTTTCTCAAGAATCCATAGAGTAACCTTTATTTCCATTTTACAACTACAAAATATCTCTTCTAGAGAGGATAATTAACATGCCAAATATTTCTCTCATTTCTTCCTTTTAGTGTAGCTTGGTGAACCAGACTAGCAGAGATTTGGACTCTGCTCCTTCCTGAATGGTGGAACAATAATAATAGTAAATTTGGAGCATATCTTGGAATTCCAGATTTTAGTTGAGCCTGGGGAAGAACTAGAATATACCAGCTGACCCAGAATCTAGGTCCTGTTCAAAATTGTCTTGAAGAAGTAATTTATTTTCATCCATAATCCCTCCCGACATGAGTTTTTATATGTATTGTTTTATTCATGTGTTCTTCACACATAGGTACTACTGTGCCAGATAGCATAGTAGTCAACAGAAACCAGTCATGATATCCTCTGTGTGGAACCTCAACCTAGTGGGAAGGAGGGAAGAAACAGGTAGTAATCAGGTTAAAAAGAGTAAAGTATTTTATTCTTATGAAAAAGAGTTTATATTACATGTATAAAATTTATTCTATGAACCCCCCACACACATACACACATACACATTCAAGAAATTGTCATAAAGAAAGAGTGAATGTAGTGGAGGCTACCTGATAAGAAAAGTTGACCAGACTAAACCCTTTCCAAGAACATCCTGCCTCAGAGGATTGTATTGAGCTGAGATTCTTCAAAGGGAAGCTTATTTACTTGTAAAAGTGGTGAGTTACCCTCTGTTTTTTTGTTTTATATACACCATCTCTCTTGCCTCACTTGTCAGTAACCTACTTTAGAACAATAATTGGATATTTCATGGGTTTAGTCTGTCCATTTGGTATATGAATCAAATGTTAATATGTTGTTATATACATTATATGAAAGAAATGATATTTTGATGATTTCAAACATGTTTCCCTCTATGTTCTATTATACTCCCAACTATTGGGAGGAGAGTACTAGATAGTTTATTCTTCCTTTCCACACCGATGCCTACCATTAATCTTTCTGGTGTTTATATAAAGAAATTATATAGTAAGAAAACTAAGTTAGAAAATTAGCAATATTGCTCCTATGGAAAAATGCTAAGCTTGCCATCAAGAATGACATTACAAGTTTCATAAAAGTATACCTCTAATTTGTTTAAATATTTTTTAAAAATTTATTTGAGAGAGACAGAGAGAACACAAGTTGGGGGAAAGGGAGAAAAGGAGAATCAGACTCCCCACTGAGTGGGGAGCCTGATATGGGGCTCGATCCTAGGGTCATGACCCAAGCGTAAGGCAGACACCCAAATGACTGAGCCATCCAGGTGCCCCTAACTCTAATTTTTAATATAATTTTTTCAACTGTAAATTCAGCATTGTGTCGTATGTTAGAGCAGACCAATATGGCTACCATTTTGGGATGGTGCATTCAGATATAATTATCCCATATTATAACATAACAAACCATCCAAAGAATTATTTATCTATAATTTTGACAGGTTAATTTGTTCTCCTTTGAATTTATAGAACATGAACTGTTTCTAAATGTTTGTGTGTGTTTCCAACACAATGCCAGAAACATCAACCAGTGTTTCTAGACAAAATTTGCATTAGAAAACAACACACAGATATGCTAAAGAGTTGAAGATCTGGTTATCCTTGAACTGCAATAATGACTATCCTTGAGGAAATCCTAAGCAGTCATTTTGCAGTATGTTATGGTGTGAGAGCGGAGGAAGAGGAGGTAGGATTAAGTTGATCTGGCCAGGGCACAGCAGAATGGTTGATATCCTTGTTTAAGTTCCATTCTGTAAAAAGTACAGTGGAAGTTTCTATTTAAGAGATCATGGAACAATGAGGAGCATGGCATGAGGCAAGGTAAATAAGAGTCTTTGGGGAAAATACAGAAGTTAAGAAGTTTGATATTATAGCTGAGAAGTGGGGGTGAGAAAAGAACAGATCAGGAATAAATGTAAGAGATTTTGAGTAATCCTTATTATTAATGGTTTTGCAGTTTGGTCTGGTGGTTGCAAGGCTGTTCATTGGTTTGGAAAGGCTTGAAGTTGTAAATGGATACAAGTTCTATTGTAAATGTGTAGCTTTTGGATAGGCTACCTAAATCCAGATGTGTCTTCTGGACACTTGGACCCTTTATCTGTTGCTAGCAGACCACCTGAGTCCCCCCTCCCACTCCCATAATGCATCTATTGAATTGCAAGACTCCTCCCTACCAAAAAAAGAGAAATGCAAGACTCTAAACAAAAAGACCTTCTTGTGTATGGTATTCCACTATTGCTAAACCTTAGGATGATAAACATTGCTTTCAACCTTTGGGCATGTATAATCTCTAATGTATTCATGATCTCTGTTTGTACTAGTTGATTATTGACATCCTTTCTCTCACATAATTATCATTACAGAATTCATAGAGAGAGCTGACAATAATTGGAAATGCTTTTCGTATGGCTAATTTTTGCCCCTTCTTAAGCATTTCAATACTTAAATCTACTCCTGTTTTTATTTTCTCTTTCTTGCTAGAAACTTCACATTCACCTCCAGAATACTATAAAGTTTAGTGACACCAGCTTCACATTTTAATCATAACGTGGTTATGAAATTGGTCCAAAATACTTCAGTGTACAAATGAAATGAGATTAGGATAATTTCTATTTTGTTCAAATTTGCGTATGGTGTCTGATAAAGATGACACATAAAATTTTAAATAGTTTTTCTGAGGCTCCTGGATGGCTTAGTGGTTAAGCTTCTGCCTTTGGCTCAGGTCATGATCCTGGAGACCTGGGATCGAGCCCCACATCGGGCTGCCTGCTCAGCAGGAAGCCTGCTTCTCCCTCTCTCACTCCTGCTGTTTGTGTTCCCTCTCTGGCCTGCTTCTCCCTCTCTCACTCTCGCTGTTTGTGTTCCCTCTCTGGCTGTGTTTCTCTCTGTCAAATAAATAAAATCCTAAAAAAAAAAAAAAATTAAATAGTTTTTTCTCAAGTAAAATAAGTGAGAAGAGTTGACTATATTCTTATAAAAATATTCTGTCAAAGTCAAATTTTCATGATTCGAAAGTGACTGGATATCTACTTCTGATGTTTTGCTTCTCTGATGATTTTCTGTAACATACATGAAATATTATAAGATAATTTATAACATTTTACATAGAAAAAACATAAATCACTACCACATAAATGTAAAGTTGGAGAAACTACCTTTGGGTATCATAGAAGCCCTCAAAATATGGAAGAACTCCTCTGGATATATTTGTTAGAAAGTGCCAGAGCTTTCATATGGCAGGTTTGGTGGGAACATCAGTGGAACGCTACTCAAAGGAAATCCAGGAAATACCCCAAACAATGCCTACCATAATGATATCTGCACCTAGATACCATTTCTTTATAAACTTTTGGGATGAGTGATCATTAAGTTCCTAAAATATGATGAGAATGACAAAACCAGCCAGTGGTAAATTTATTAAGCAAGGGAAAGTTGCCTGTATTCTTCCAGTTGATTTTGATATCAAAGTGAATTTGCATGCTCTCAATTTCCCACTACATGACTTTTAAAGATCAATCTCTCTGTAGACCATTCTGTTAATGTCTTTCTCAGTGACAGCATCTGATATCAGAAACGTGGAAAGTGGTCTAAATCTGGCATCAAAATGTTTTGATTTGGGTCGTATTTTTCTTATAATAGAATATTCAGAGTCAATTCACATCACCTCAGAGTTTAAACTAAGACCTTGGAAATAAAAACAACAGGCAACAAGCACCCACACCTTCTGAAGAGAGGTGAATGATTGTTCATGCATCATTTCCTAAGAGAAAAGACGAGTTCTGCTGCCCTTAGTCCATTACCCAGATTCTGACTAAGCAAGTCAGTCCAGAAATTGATGGAGATGAGAGTGAGAGTCTTTCTTTGTTGGATTTTCAGTCAAAAGGAGAGTGCTAAATATATCTAGTTGCCTCTTAATTGCCAAGGAAATAGCAGGACATTTCCTACAACTTCAAGCCATCTTGTAGGTATCCATGGGTTCAAGTTCATCAGGCACCTGTACATAGTATTTCCTGGAATTTGACCTACACAAAGATTGATGCTTGACTCTACTGGAAGATTCTATAGGATAGTATGGATGGAAATGCCACTGATTAAAAGTGTTAAGAGTGTTTCATTGGAAGTGTCTGCATTTTAGAATTTCATAGGACAAAGATGTCAAATTTTCCTTGGAATAGATGGGTACCTCAGAAGGCAGAGAACTCTACATATAGAACTTCTGCTAGAGTATCTCTTAGGGTTAATTTCACTTTTGACTACTCAAAACTACATTAGCTTAAACAATGTAGTTTATGTCTCTCTTTATTTGGAAAATAAGTAGCCCAGGGTGGGAACACCAGTTTATAGTGTCAACCTTTTTGTTCCAACATGTATTTTCTCAAGAAAACTTGTCCAGGATAGCTGCTTTTAAACTTTATAGGTCTAAAAAGAAGCATCAGGGGTCAGACTGCAGAAAGAGGAAAGCAAAACAATATTTTTTAAAAGACACTTGCTAGAAATTAATTATACCCAATATGTACACCGTTGGTCAAAATAAAATCACATGGTCAGACAAAATCTCAAGGTAGCTAGATTATCATTTTGAAAAGAATATACTGTCAATTATAAATGAAGAGATCAGCCTGAACCTGATATCTTATAAATGAAGCCCCAGCTTAATTACAAGAGGACTAAAACTATATTATACCTCATGTACAAGTTAGATTTAATTTCACATGGTATTGACTATTTGCTAGTGTCTTTGTATTACTACAGAGGAAGTATTTGTTACTCCCTCTGTAGGCCACCACACCTTGTTTCCATGCTTCTGTATTCTCAACAGCTGGATGCAGCACAACTTTTATTTTGTCTTAGGGAAAATACATACTGTGGGCCAAATACCGTAGTCAGAAACAGGCTATTTAACTTACAAGACCACATGCTACTTCCACAGAGTCGAACCTCCGATTAAGGCATCTGGCCTTGTTTTGTTTTGTTTTGTTTTCCCCTCTAAGAATGTAAGATTCTGTCCTAAATTAAAGTTTTCAGGTTGCCAAATGTAAAACCTTTGGAAACTGATCTCAAAGGATCTGTTTTGTTCTCAGTCATTGCTGCATTGTTGGGTGATAAATGGAATTCATCCAGTCCATAGTTAGACTCTGATCATAGTGTCTTTCCACTCCCCACTTAAGGTTTATCATCAGAAGTTTCAATCTGGACTTGGTGGACATAGAATCTAGATCTGATAACATAATACATCTTAAATTCGTTTTGAGACAAAACTTTTTCTGAGACTTGGGAATGAATATAAGAGCAATGAAATCACAAGCTATTCACTATTTGGTCAGTTCATTTATTTATAGGATTTATACGCAAACTACTTCCAAAAGACTTTGGGGTAGTTCAGTATTCAGAACTCTATTCTACCTTTGCCAAGGGTAGAATTTCCAGCTGGGTCTCAAAGACAGTTTCACATCTCAGAAAGACTTCATTGTGACTACATTGAAGATATTACTCTAGTGATGTGACCTCCCTCTATATCAAAGTAAAAACATCACTCCATTCCCATGACAACATGTGGGCTCTCCCCCAACATGAACATGACAAGTAAAGTAATTGCAACCCATCAGCCTAGAGCTCTCTGATAGTGAAGAACATGCAGATTCTTTTTGCACAAATACCCCATGCAAGGGATAGTAAATAAATCCCAGTGTGGCATTTTTATAGTGAATAGCTGTTTTTATTTCTCTTTAGTTCCTTAAGGATGGGATGTCTGTTTTATTTATTTTGATAGCTTGCCTGATGTGCAAACACATCCAGTCATCTGTCATATTTTTTTCATAACCGTAGAAACTATATATACTTCCTCTTCCCTGATCCAAATTCCTGTTTCTCACAAATCATTACACACATCCTATGAGATACTTGTTCTATGATAAACACACATCTTATCTCATCATCTACACCAAACACTGCATCTTTGCCTTACCCCAAAGCTGGTTCCCTTAGGAATTCCTCTGCTCTTTGACATCCTGTTTTTTTCTATCACACCCAGCGTACCTGAGAATTCAGTCTCAAGCACAGCAATGCCATTGATAGACCACCATGCCCTTGCCTTCCTTCAACAACCTCTGTGCCGTCATCTACAACATACTGTACCCTTCCTTTTTGCTACTGACTTCTGACTTCCCAGTCACTAACTCTTGTGTTTTAGCAGTGGTGCCACACTACTCTCAGCCTCAAGCCATGCCACTATCTTGAGTGATCAAATACCCAATTAGCCTTCCTCTGGCCCCTCAGTCCTTGACCTTATTCTCACTAACTTCCATTCCTATGCCATCTTATCCTCCACTCCTCATGGTCCAGAAGTGCTCCATTTTGCTGAATTAATTCCAAAACACCATTGGTATAACTCCAATCATTACTAATTAATTATTTCCATTCCATATTTTGGGTAGATTTCCAAAGCATGTGTGGTTACATGTCTACATATTCCCTGACTCTATTTCCCTTTTAATTCCTTTTCATCCAACTTGTATCTCCCATCTAGTATCTCACTGACCCTCATTTTGTAATTCTGAGTCATCCTTTAATCCTTACTTTTCATCACTTCCCAGATCCATACACACAGCAGGTCTACTTGCTCAGCAACAAACTGTATCTTGAATGTATTCGGTACTTTTCATTTCTTTCTTCTTTTTTTTTTTAAAGATTTTATTTATTTGGCAGAGAGAAACACAGCTAGAGAGGGAACACAAGCAGGGAGGGTGAGAGAGGGAGAAGCAGGCTTCCCGCCGAGTGGAGAGCCCAATGTGGGACTCGATCCCGGGTCTCTGGGATCATGATCTGAGCCGAAGGCAGTCGCTTAACCAACTGAGCCACCCAGGCGCCCCAGTACGTTTCATTTCTACCATTACTACCCCTAGTCAATGTTGCCCTCCTCTCCTTCCTGAATTACTATACTTGCCTTCTAATAGAACTTCTTTCTTTTATTCTTGTTTCACCTTCCTATCCTGTGGTTCCATCCACATCCAGCAGTCTGAATTCTTTTTAACTTAATTTTTAAATTAAATCTTTTATTTTGAGATAATCATAGATTCACATACAGTTATAAGAATACTACAGAAAGATACTGTGTACCCTTTACCCAGCTTTCCCCACTGATGACATGTCAAAAATGTATAGTACAATATTACAGGTTGGATATTGACATTGATCAGTGAAGACACAGAACATTTCAATCACCACTAGGATTCCTCTTGTTCTCCTTTATAACCACACATACTTTCCACCGCAACCACAGACCTGGTATCCATTTCTGTAATTTTGTCATTGAAAGAATGATATGTACATGGAAAAATACCTTTGGGTTTGACTTTTTTACCCAACATAATTATCTGGAGATTCATCCAGGTTATGCATACATCAGTAATTCATTCTTTAAAAAAATATCGCTGACTATTATTCAGTGGTATGGATGAACTACATTTTGTTTAATCACTCACATTTTGAAAAATATATTATTGCAGGTTTTGGCTCTTACAAATAAGGTTGCTGTAAACATTTGTGTACTGATTTTTATATGAACATAACTCTTCATTCCTCTGGGATAAAAACCCTACAGTGCAATTTCTGGGTTTAAGGTCATGCATGTTTAGTTTTTTAAGAAACTGCCAAGTGGTTTTCCAGAATTTCTGTAACATTTTACATTCCCATTCCCATTAGCAATGTGTGCATGATCCATTTTCTTTGCATCTTTGCTGGAATATAGTGGTTTTGCTATTTTTATTTTAGCTATTCTGGTAGGTATCTAGTGATATCTCATTGTGGTTTACCTTATAGTTTCCCAATGGCTAATGATATTAAACATAATTTAATGTGTTTATTTGTCATTTATATATCTTCTTTGGTCAAATGTATGATCATGTATTTGCCCATTTCTACTTTCATTGTTTGTTTTACTTATTATTGAGTATCGAGAGTTCTTTTGCTTATATTCATCTTCATATATTTTTACTATAGTGAGTCTTTTGATTCATGCATGTGGTAGATCTCTCCATTTATTTAGCTCTTTGATTTTTTTCATCAGCATTATGTTGTTTTCAGCATACAAGTCCTGTATGTGTTTTATTACATTTACACTTCAATATTTCTATTTTTGAGCAATTGTAAATGATGTTGCAGTTTTGATTTTAGTATCTGTGTGCCCTATTGATAAACTATAGAAAGATAACTTTTTATGTTTATCATGTGTCCTGTGACTTTGATGTATTCATTTATTAGTTCTAGGACTTCTAAAAATATTCTTTAAGATTATTTATATAGATGATCATGGAATTTGTATATAGGGACAGTTTTATTTCTTTCGTATATATGTGTCTTCAATTTCCTTTTATTGTGTTATTGTACTAACTAGAACTTCTATGACTATGTTGGATGAGGGTGGTGAGAGCAGATTTTCTTTTGTAGTTCTCTTTATCAAGTTGAGAAAATCTTTCTGGTTCTATTTCTCCAAAAGTTTTGTCATAAATTAGTTTTAAGGATTCCTAGTTTCAGTTATGACACATAAAGAGCTTAAATGTCATCACTCCCATGTTACAACCCCAAGAAAAAATGCTGAGCGAACAGAGAGTCAATTACTTAAAAAAAAAAAAAAACTCTTTAGAGAATTCAGTTCTTAGAGCAAACCACTACTCCAAATCTTAAATATAGAAAATCATAGTTTAAATCAGCTTATCAGGAAAAGAGACTGTGGAGCCAGAAACTGTTAGATAAATTTATATGATTATTTTAAATAGCCGGAAGCAGAATGTACACTAGTGTGAGAGCAGGAAACTCTTGGGGGCTTAAGTCTCAAAGGGTCCCAAGACTTTGATGAGTTGTGCCTCTGGAAACCTCACCAAGTTTACATGTGAAGAAACAAGAAAAATTCCTGTGTAAGGGAGAGGAGAAAACTGACCTTTTTGAAATATGCCCAAAGAATTCATCATAAGAAAAACCAATATTCTAAGAGAAATACATTTATGATAGCCTTATTTATTATGAGAGGAAGAAATTTAGCCATCTTTAGTTCCCTCCAGACTTACTGTCTCACCTAAGGGGACAACAGAAGATAAGAAACAAAATGATGATCACAGCCTAGGGCCATAGGCCCAATAAAGACTGAGACTTAATTACAGAAATATAGAATCCTTTCCCTCACACATGCAGCTTCCCACCACATCAATAGGGCTTAAGTGTGATAATACTGGATTACCGTTGACAGAATTGCAAGAAGTCTTTACTTAAGGAAGAATTAATAGGAAAGCCCAAAGACAGCAAAAGAGACAAAATCAAGAATACTAGTGGCATTTGAACCTCTGGCAACTATAGCTACAGGAAACATTAAACACAGATGAACTTCTAGTCAGATTTACATAAAACCTCACACCAAAAGCCTATTTAACTCTTGCCCTTTACTCAATATATTGTGTATGGCTCTCTCTCTCTCTCTCTCTGTGGTTTTTGATTTAAAAATTACAATCCATAATAAAAGACAAGAAAAACATGAGCTGAAAAGACAAAACAAGTGTTGCAATCAGATTCAAATATGGCAGAGATGTTGAAATTATCAGACTAGAAATTTAAAATAGCTATGATTAATATGTTAAAGGCTCCATAGAAAAAGATAGAAACTCTAAGAAAGAATCAAAGGAAATGCTAGGAATAAAAACACTAACAGAAATTTAAAAATGCTATTGACGGGTGTCATCAATACATTGGGCACTGCTGAAGAAAGAATCAATAAGCTTGAAGATATGTCAGGATAAGCTTCCAAAACTGAAATGCAAAGAGGAAAAAAAAAATAGAAAACATACATAAAAACAAGACTATTCAAGAACTGTGGGATAATTTCAAAACATGTAACATATGCATTATTAGAATAACAGTAGAAGAAGAAAGATATAAGGGAGAAAAATGAATATTTGAAGTAGTAGTGGCCAATAATTGATAGACCAAATTTTGGGAAATTATTGGCAATAATTTTTTATTATTGCCAAATATTTTCCAAATTATTGCCAATAATTTCCCCAAATTTGGTCTATCAATTATTGGAGAGAGGGATGTTGAAGTTTTTAACCATAATCATGGATTTGTCAATTTATTATTTCAATTATATCATTTTCTGTGTCACATATTTTGCAGCTCCTGATTCTACCATTTTGCTGATATTGTTCCCTTCTCACAGTATTTATAATTGCCATATCTTCTTTGTGGATAGTGCCTATTATCAAAATATAATGTTTTTCTCTGTCTCTGATAATTTTCTTTGTTCTAAAATATATTTTATGTGATGTTAATGTAGATAGTCCTACTTTCCTTCAATTAATATTTGCATTATATGTCTTTTGCCTCCTTTTACTCTCAATTTACCTATATCATTATATTTGAAAGGAGTTTCTTTTTAAAAATTTTTTATTAACATACAATGTATTATTTGTTTTGGGGGTACAGATCTGTGGTTCACAAGTCACAGCACACACCATAGCACATACCCTCCCCAATGTCCTTCACTCAACTACCCCATCCATCCTACCCCCCTCCACTCCAGCAACCCTCAGTTTATTTCCTGAGATTAAGAGTCTCTCATGGTTTGTCTCCCTCTCTGGTTTTGTCTTTTTTCATTTTTCCCTCCCTTCCCCTATATCTTCTGTCTTGTTTCTCAAATTTCTCATACCAGTGAGATCATATGATAATTGTTTTTCTCTGACTGACTTATTTTGCTTAGCATAATACCCTCTAGTTCCATCCACATTGTTGCAAATGGCAAGATTTCCTTTTTTGATAGCTGCATAATATTCCATTGTTGTGTGTATGCATCTGTGTGTGTGTGTGTGTGTGTGTGTGTGTGTGTGTGTCTATACCACATCTTCTTTATCTATTCATCCTTTGATGGACATCTAGGCTCTTTGTATAGTTTGGCCATTGAAATGAGTTTCTTATAGACAACAGATAGTTGGGTCATATTTTTAAAATCACTGTGCTGATCTGCCTTTTAATTGGTGTATTTAGACTTATTCCATAGAACTAATAAAGTGATGGGTGATTAATAACTGCATCTTGGATTAAATTTGCATCTTTTCTTTTCTTTTAAGATTTTTTTAATTTATTTGACAGAGATAAACACAGCTAGAGAAGGAACACAAGTGGGGGGTGGGTGGGGAGGGAGACAGAGAAGTAGGCTTCTATCTTGGGAGTCTGGGATCATGACCTGAGCTGAAGGCAGATACTTAACAACTGAGCCACCCAGGTGCCCCATAAATTTGCATCTTTATTGACGTTTTCTACATACAGATTTTTGCCGTGTGATGTTTAACCAATAAGGACTGACTAAATATATCTCAAAATATTATTTCACTTTTGTGGTAGGGATTTCCTGCTTTCTTCCAATTTCACTCCCTCTATCTTCTGTATTATATGATTTTATAGTGTTACTAACTAATCACTTAGAATATTCCTGTGTCTGATCAATATATCTATAGGAAGAAATAGTAAAGCCTGAAAAATCTGGAGTTTACTCTTAAGATTCAAAGATTTAATTTGATAAAATTAGATAAAATTCAATTTGGGTGGAGAATATGTTTACTAATGTGCTTGTGTTTCTGTTCTTAATATTTTTAATTTTATGTCTTTAAAATGACAATGGTATTTTTGCACATTAAAGCTTGTGAAGCAATTTAGTATGATTGATACAATATTTCCACTCTAAAATTTCTTAACGTTTGATATTTAATTACATGAAAAGCAAAGATCCTAAACTGAAAATATAACAGCAAATAAATGCCATTGAACTTCATTTCCAAAAAATAATTAAATACAAAGTTTATAAAATTTATATATAATGTCCAAATAAAATATAAAAATTCATATATAACTGCCAAACAAAACATAAATATATATTAGCAGGAAAAATTAAAATGAATTACTAGGTTTTTATCAAAGCTTGTTTTTCTTTTTTTTTCTTTTTTTATTATGTTATGTCAGTCACCACACAGTACATCATTAGTTTTTGATGAGTGTTCCATGATTCATTATTTACATATAAAACCCAGTGCTCCTTGCAATCCGTGCCCTCTTTAATACCCATTACGAGGCTCACCCATCTTCCCACCAGCCTCCCTTCTAAACCCTCTGTTTGTTTCCCACAGTCCAGAGTCTCTCATGGTTCATCTCCCACTCCAATTTCTCCCTCTTCATTTTTCCTTTCTCCTAATGTCCTCCATGCTATTCTTTATGTTCCACAAATAAGTGAACTATATGATAATTGACTTTCTCTGTTTGACTTATTTCACTTAGCATAATCTCCTCCAGTCTCATCCATGTTGATGCAAAAGTTGGGTATTCATCCTTTCCGATGGCTGAGTAATATTCCATTGTATATATAGACCACATCTTTTTTATCCAATTGTCTGTTGAAGGGCATCTCAGCTCCTTCCATGTTTTGGCTATTGTGGATATTGCTGCTATGAACATTGAGGTGCACATGGCCCTTCTTTTCACTAAATTTGTATCTTTGGGGTAAATACCCAGTCATGTAATTGCTGGGTCATAGGGTAGCTCTATTTTTAATTTTAACAAAAATAGTATCAAGCAATCATCAATCTTCAGTAAAGAAGATAAGAAATTGCATGGAGTACCAGGTGTGGGACAAACAATGAATCTTAGAACACCGAAAAAATAAAAGAAATTATTATTAAAAAAAGAAAGTACAGTAATCACTTTGACATATGAAAGATATTTAAAAGCATGTGTTCTTAACATTGAATTACCCTTTCTTTGTCTTATAAAAAAGATCACTGGACATAGTAAGTCTTATTTATTCTTATTTTCTCTCAAATTAACAATTAACTGTTTGCAAAGCCTTTAAATGCTGAATAAATGAATGAGGTGTGAAAGAGAACAGGGTAGGTGAAAGCTGCTAAGGAGATCCACTTTGTATGTGATTATTTTATTTATCATACTATTGTAAATTTGGTGATAATCATTCAGAGACTTGAATGAATACAAAATTTAATTCATGTGGAGCTTAAAACAATGGAAGATATAAAATAGGTATTGTTTCTTCTAGATTTTCCATTACAGGATTCCCTGGTTCCAGTTCTGACATTCTAGTAAATATATATGTGAGTATTGAATGTCTAGAACAGAATAAAAGCATTTTTATTAAAAAAATCCTTTTTGAAAATTCCTTTTCTTTCCTTGAATTATTTGGGGATAAAAAGATTAAATTGACTTTAAGGTGCTTCATAAACCCTAAAACCCTGGTCAAACATATGGCATACTATAAACCACATGCATTTCCTCATACCAAGGACTAAGTTTTTTTCATCTTTATTTGCCAAAATTTTCTATGATGAAAAAATTATATACCTTTGTGAAAAAAGGAAAACATCCATGGGACATTCACCTACTCTTTTCCCCAGAATTTAAACAATAACAATATCGATAGCAAAATAGAGATAATTATGGACTAATCTTTAAATAAAATTAATTTGAAGTATACATATTTCTGCATGCTAAGACATAAAAATAAGAATAGTACTACTTCAGCACTCAGTTTAAGAAGTAGAACATTAAAAAAAAAAAAAGCAGAATATTACCTGTACTTGATGAGTTCCCAGGGTGCCTTTCCCAATCACATTCTCTCATCCTTTCTGAAGTAAATACTGTTATGCATTTTGTCTTAATCATTTTCCTTTTTACTTTAGTCGTTTGCACACCCTAAATAATATTCTATAGATTGTCTGTATTTGTAGATATATTCAACATATAACAGAATGTACAGATCTTGAATGTGTAGTTTGATGAGTTCTAAAAATGGAACACGCATATATAAGCCTGACCCCAAAAAAGTATAGAGCATTCCCATCAACCCAGGAAGTTCCCATATACCTTCCTTACAAAATATTCCCACCACCAACCCAGAGGTAAACATTCTTCTAATTTATTCCACCATCGATTTAATTTTGCATGCTCATATGAATTGAATTATACAGTATGTATTATTTCATGATTGACATATTTCACTTAGCATCAAGTTTATCTGAAATATGTTCAAAACTTAAAGTGAAAACTGGTCATAATAAGTGCACAGATGGAAAAATCCTAACAGAGAAATGGATACTCTATAAAGTTTTTAACCTGATGGGAATTCTAGAATTTAAAAGCACAATATATGGTATGAAAGGTTCACTGCATGAGTATGAATACATTCTGGAAACAGAAGAAAAGAGTTGGTAAGTTTAAAGAGAGAACAATAGAAATTGTCCAATCTGAAGAAAAGACAAAAAAATACAGAAAACAATGAGAATAAAATACCATGAACAAGGTTTTTTTGGATGTTGTGGGGCAGTAGTGAATGATGCATCATCCATGTAATTACAGAAACAGAGATTAAAGTTTTAAAAATATTTGAACAAATAGTGGATAAAAATTTACCAAAGTATCAACTTTCAAATCAAGATCAATGTACCAGTCAGATAGAATCAAGGTGAACCACAGCAAACAGGATCAAAGTCCAATGGCTAATATACAAAAATGAACTCAAAAAGAAGGGCCATATGTACGCCAATGTTCATTGCAGCAATGGTCACAATTGCCAATCTGTGGAAAGAACCAAGATGCTCATCAACAGATGAATGGATAAAGAAGATGTGGTACATATATACAATGGAATACTATGCCTCCGTCAGAAAGGATGAATATCCAACTTTTGTAACAACATGGACTGGACTGGAAGAGATTATGCTGAGTGAAATAAGCCAAGTAGAGAAAGTCAAGTATCACATGGTTTCACTTACTTGCGGTGCATGAGGGGTAACCTGCAGGACAGTGGGAGAAGGAAAGTAAATGGGAAGTAGGGTAATCCAGGAAGAGAAACGAAACAACAGAGACTTTGGACACAGAAACAAACTGAGGGACTTGGAGGGAGGGGGTGGGGGATGGGAGAGCCTGGTGGTGGGTACTAAGGGCACCTACTGCATGAAGCACTGGGTGTGGGAAATGGGGAATGAATCTTGGAACACTGAGAAAAAAAATTTAAGTAATAATAAAAAAATACATTAAAAAAATGGATCAATCAGCCTAAATATTATGGCCAAAATCACAAAGTTCTTAGAAGAAAACACAGAGGTAAATCTTTATGATCTTAGATTTCGTAATGAATTCTTAGTTATGAGAGCAAAAGAATGAACAACAAAACAAGAAAATAGGTAAATTCAACCTTGTTAAAATTGAAAACTTTTCCTCATCAGAGAATATTATCAAAAAAGTGAAAAAAATCTACTTAAGGGAAGCAAATAATTGCAAATCACATATCAAATAAGGGCATAGTAAACAGAATATACGAGCTCTCACAGCTCATCAACAAAAAACAACCAAAATTCCAGATGGGCAAAAGATTTGAATAGACATTTATAGTAAAAACATACAAATGGCCAACAAGCACATAAATGCTTAATGTCATTAGTTATCAGAAAAAAAATGCAAATCAATGCCATAATGGGGTACCACTTCACACCTTCTATTATGATTATAATAAGTAAATAGTAAGTGTGGGAGAGAATGTGGAGCACCCTAACCCATGTATGCTGGTGGTGAGAATGTAAAATCCTTCAGTCACTGTGGGAAATAATTTGCTAGTTCCCCAAAAGTTATATAGTTCCATACGACCCAGTAATTCCGCCCCTTACGGGTATATACAATCCACCAAGTTATACCAGGGCTTCAAACAAATACATGCATAAGTGTGTTCATGGCAGCACTACTCAGCATAGCCAAAAATAGAAACAGCTTAAGTGTCCATCATTGGATGAGTGGATATATAATGGATACCGTTATAAAAAGGAATGAAGTGCTGTTACTTACCACAGTGTACATGCACATTTTGCTAAGTGAAAGAAGCTAGGTCACATATGTTTTTTGAAATGTCCAGAATAGGCAAATCCATACTGACAAAATGTAGATTGGTGATTGATAGGGAGGGAGGAATGAGGGACTAACTGCTTAATTGATATGGTGTTTTCTTTTGGGGTGATGAAAGTTTGGGGACTAGACGAAGGTGGTAGTTGCAGAATGTACTAACTGCTGCTGAATTGTTCATCTTAAAATGTGTAATTTTTTTTACTAAGAGAACTTTACCTGAACAAAAGAAAAAGTATTATAAAAGAAAAGTCAAGGGCTAAAAACCCAACATAAAAACAAAACAAAACTTTAACTGAAGCTGGGGATAAAAAACTATGTAGAGAACAAAAATACTAATTATGGTAAAATTTTCATAAGAAATAGTGGAGGGCAAATGAAAACATAAAAATTTCTTTAAGTGCTGAAAAAAAATAACCAAACAAACCTGTGAACCAGAATTCTATATCCAGTAAGCAAGATCTTCGAAAACCAAGAGTGAAATAAAGTTATATTTAGAAAAATAAAAGGTAAGAGAATTACTTGCCAGCACACCTGCACAATAGGTAATACTGAAGAAAGTTCTTTGGGTTGGAGGGAACTCTCACTAGATGACAATCTAAATCAAAGGAAATAAATGAATAGCCCAGCTAGTGGCAAATATATTAGTAAATATAAAAGATTATCTGTTTTCTTATCTTAATTTTTATTAAATAAGTAGAATTGTTGGGGC
Source organism: Spilogale gracilis (assembly GCA_004023965.1). Lineage (NCBI taxonomy): Eukaryota > Metazoa > Chordata > Mammalia > Carnivora > Mephitidae > Spilogale > Spilogale gracilis. The sequence continues at coordinate 13,693 of PITA01000645.1, read as the reverse complement.
TTCTGGGCTGCTTAGTTGGTTATGCATCTGACTCTTAATTTTGGCTCAGGTCATGATCTCAGAGCTGTGAGATTGAGCCTGATGTTGGGCTCTACACTCAGGGGAGTCTGCTTGAGATTCTCTCTCTCTCCCCCTCTGTTCACCACTCCCTCACCCCCACATACTCTCTCTCAAATAAATAAATAAATCTTAAAAAAATATGTAGTATTATTTCACTAAGCAAAAAATTTAAAAAATAAAACTGTATTGAAATGCCTGGGTGGCTGATTTAATAGGTTGAGTGTCTGTCTCTTGGTTTTGGCTCAGGTCATGATCTCAGGGTCCGTGAGATCAAGCCCCATGTGGGGCTTCTCACTATGTGGGTAGTCTATAGAGATTCTCTCTCCCTCTTCCTCTGTCCTGTTCCTACCGCTCTCTCTCTAATAAATAAATAAATCTTTAAAAATTAAGTAAAATTGTATGTTGGAGATGGTAATATGTGTCAAAGTACAACATATTAAATATAACCCAACTTGGGACGCCTGGGTCGCTCAGTTGGTTAAGCAACTGCCTTCGGCTCAGGTCGTGATCCTGGAGATCCAGGATCGAGCCCCACATTGGTCTCCCTGCTTGGCGGAAAGCCTGCTTCTCCTTCTCTCACTCCCCCTGCTTGTGTTCCCTCTCTCAGCTGTGTTTCTCTCTGTCAAATAAATAAATAAAATCTAAATAAATAAATAAACAAACAAACAAACAAATAAATAAATAAAACCCAACTGATGGAGACAGGCCACATGAATTATACTGTTATGTTTACTTATATAACCTGAAGTAATATAATAATAAATATAAATAGGCGGGCCACCTGGGTGGCTCAGTAGTTAAGCCTCTGCCTTCAGCTTAGGTCATGAAACCGGAGTCCCAGGATAGAGCCCCACATGGAGCCCCGCATGGGGCTCCCTGCTCGGCAGGAGGCCTACTTTTCCCTCTTTCACTCCTGCTGCTTGTGTTTCCTCTCTAGCCGTGTTTCTCTCTGTTAAATAAATAAAATCTTTAAAAATATATATGTAAATATGCATATCAGAAGGGCCAATAGAGAAATTAAAATGGAAAATTCAGAAGTAGTCCACTAAACAAAAAGCATGAAAGTAAGAATTACAACAAACATTTTTAGTATCTAGACCACAGACTTAAATCCAATAATATCGGTTTTATAAAATATAAATGGTTTAAAGTTAGTGAGTAGAAATTGTAAGGCTAGATTAAAACAGTACATATCCATTTGCCATTTATTAGAAATACTCTCTACATATCAAAATATAATAGTATAGAAAATAAGAAGGTAGAAAAGCATATACCATCCAAAGACTAAGTATAAGAAATTTCTTTAACTATATTGGTATCAGGAAAAGCAGACTTTAAAACAGGAATTGTAATGCATAAAGAGGACACTTAAAAATGAAAAGACTCAATTAATTATGAAGATACAGTAATCTTAAATGTACATGCACTTAATAACAGAACATTGAAGTAAAATTGGACCAAACTAAAGGAATAAGTAGATAAATACACAGTAAAAGAGAATATAATATCCTTCTTTCAGTATGTGATACAGCAACTAGACAGAAAAAACTAAAAACTCAGAAGACCTGAATAATACCATCAACAAAGTTCACCTAAATTATATTTATAGACCTCATTCATACTTTTGGAACAATATACCCAACCATTGGATATACACTTTTCTCAAGTGCCCAAAGAATATTTAACAACACAGATCATATACTGGTTCATTAAAAATGTGTCAATAAATTCTGAGATATCAAAGCTTATAAAATATGTTCTCTAGGAAAACAGAATTAAATTAAAATGTAATACTAATAATATATTTAAAAATTACCAATAATTTGGAAATTAAACAACACACTCATAAATGACCCATTGGTGTAATAAAATATTACTAAAACAATTAAAAAGTATTTCAGACCAAATGATTAATGAAATGTGAATGTGCTTAAAATAATCATTAGAGGGGACACTTGGGTGACTCAGTCCTTAAGCATCTGCCTTCAGCTCAGGTCATGATTCTGGAATCCCAGGGTCGAGCCCCGCATCAGGCTCCCTGCTCTGCAGGAAGCCTGCTTCTCCCTCTCTCACTCCCCCCCTGCTTATGTTCCCTCTCTCACTGTGTTTCTCTCTGTCAAATAAATAAAATCTTTAAAAAAATAACTGTTAGAGAAGAATTTATAGCTTTTAATGTGTATATTGGGAAAGAAAGTTAAATTTAATCACTTAATTTTTAATTTAAGAAGCTAGGATAATATTAGCAAATTAAACCTAAATACAGTAGGAAAAGAATGTAAAACTATGAGAGAAAATGTCTCTGAAATAGAAAACAAAAATAGAATTTAAAAAGGCAAAAGTTGTTTCTTTCAAGAAATTAAAAGTTTTTTTAAAACTGGTAAGGCTAGGAAAGCAAACACAGAAAACCAAATTATCAGTATAGAAATTTAAAAGGAGACATCACTTTAATAACCTTAATAAATAGTAAAAAGATAAGAATGAATATTATGTACTACTTTATGGAAATATATAGACTCTATAGGCAAAATGGAAAGTATTTTGAAAAACTTAAGCTAACAAAACAAACACAAGAAATAATAGCAAACTTGAATAGCACTTTATTTACTTAAAAAACTGAATTTGACTTCATGGAAATTTTTTAAATGGTGCTAAATATTATGCAATGTATAAATAAGTTTTTAACAAGTAGAGAAGGGTTAAGGTATCCTCTTTAAAAGTGAGAGTGAAAAAAATCAAGATATATTCAGGGAGTAGTAAAACAAAACAGAATCAGTGTACCTACCAAGATAAGCCATTACATCTAAACACTAGAATGATTACAGTTTTTTCCCCCATATCTATAGATTTCCCCTATATCTATAGATTGATCTTTCTAGATCACTGCCTCAGAGAAGCACAAAAATTTTAATTAAAACTAAAAGTTAAAATTAAAACTGAAGGCTTGAAGAACATCTAGTGTTGAAATTCTAAATTTTTAGTTAATCTTGGAAAAGAGAGAGGGCAGTTATTTTGTGAATAAAGTACTTTTTCCTTTAAATGGTTTTCTTTAAATGAATTATAAGGAGATTAGGAAAAAGCTTGCATAAATAAGTGATGGATGAATGTATGAAAAGTGGATAAATGTTGTCATTTGAGGGGCACCTGGGTGGCTCAGTTGCTTAAGTGGCTGTCTCTGGCCCAGGTTCTGATCCCAGGGCCCTGGGATTGAGACCCACTGAACCTGCTTCTCCCCTTCCCTCTCTCCTCTGCTTGTTTTCTCTCTCTCTCTCTCTCTCTCTCTCTCTCTCTCTCTCTCTGTCAAATAAATAAATAAAATCTTTAAAAACAAAACAAAACATTGTCACTTGACAGATTCAAAAAGATATATGATATTGGCTATCATTGAGAATTAAAGCATAAAAAGAGGACTTGGAAAAAGATGAATAAGGAAGTTATAGTACGCAGAAAAATATGACATTAGCAAAGGATGGATGAGAGAGTTGGAGAAACAGCAAATTATATTGATTCAGAGGACATACATTTACTTACAAATGTGGTCTCTACAAGCCATATTCTTTCTTCTTTGCCTTCTTCAGCTCTTAGACCTCCGTAGCTTTTTCACAGTCTGTATGGTGAATCAATTTAATAATGAATGCAAAATTCCATAACAGTTTTTAGTCAGATTTAGGTAGGACTCAGATCACAGAGATTAAGATTAAATACTTTGTGAATGATATCAAGATGATTGTGGAATTTTGCTGAAGAATTTAAATTTGGAAGGAAAACAAAGCTCAGGATTTGGTGAAGAAAATAGGATCAAGTGAAGTATTTTAGGATTTCCTTATTTTTGGTTGGTTTTAAAAGTTTGTCTCCTATAAACTAGAGCACAGTCTCACATCGGAAGACTTGTAACTGGTAGTTTTGTGAGAGAAAAAAAAAAGGCTTAGAAGAGTGATTTGGGGAGGACATTTCCTGAATAGATGATCATAACCATTGTCAATAAGCAGTAAAATTTATTTCATTATGGATTTCTTAAAAAGTATGTAAATGTAAGTAATAAATAGTTTTGTGGGTATGTAGGTACTTTGAGAACCTGATAAAAATACCAGAGTTCTTTACTACGTATAATGTGTATAATAGATATACACATACATGTACAAAAATACAATGAAATTATATAATTTCAGATATTTGCAAACCCTTCAAAGTGCATTTAACGAGGGGGTGCAGGTACCCCTGGTTAAAAGTCCCCGCTCTGTAGTGACTGGTGATTGTTGTGTATTTCTGTGAACACAAAAGTAATTGTTTGCATTATTTCAGTGTAACAAAGATCTAAATATTTACATCAGCATTTGATGTATCAGCACAATGACATGGAGGTGGCAACGGGGTTACTGATTTTTATTTTATTTTTATTTTATTTATTTTATTTTTAATTTAATTATTTAATTTAATTTAATTTAATTTTTATTATTTATTTTATGTCCAGGCAGCTCTAAGCCCAGAGACAAGCATTGACTTTAGAATAATGCATTTTTTAGCCTCGGATATAAACTGAAAATATCTGTGCCTTTATGCCTCTTTGCAGCTGAAGACTTTCTTCCTTTTTTTTCCCCCCATAAAATATACCTTCTTCTCAACAAATGAACTCCTACACCCCATTCCACCTTCCCCCAGTGTTACCTTCCTAATCAGATTCAACCACTGAAGGATTTAAAACTTGGCCGGTTGTAAGGGGAAAAAGTCTCTCTGCTATGAAACTGTGTCTGCAAAGGATGGCTTTTGCCCAAGCCACAGGAACTTTAAACAGTCTGCTAGCTCAGTCTACACAGACAGGTTCAAGCACAGAGTGGCATAAAAAGCTGCTCCCAGGCTTTTAATCTTGCAGGTTGCAGAGACCTTTGATATTTTATGGCTTCTCTTGAAGATGGTTTATGAATGCATGATAGAGAAGTAAAAAATTATTAAATTTATCGATATGTATATCAAAATAGGGGAATGAAAACCAGATAAATTATTCTGAATGTGAGTATTTATTCAGATTCAGATGACCATTCAGATGATTGGACTGCTTAATGGTCAAATTCTGATTTTGCATTTAATTCATCCCCCCAGTTTTTCAAAAACCACTCTTATTTTCCTTCCTAGAAGAATGAAACTAATTCTAGCCCCGGCTTTGTTAGTCAGTGCCTATGTGATTCCTGAGTCCCTTAGTATCTCTGAGCATCCCTATCATCATCTATACAATAGGATATTTGTTATGATATACCTGTTGAATGTTGAATGAAGCACCAGGGACACACAGAGAAGCTGTTCAGTAATTAGTCCTTTTTCGTAGCTATCTCATTTTAGCTGGCTTTTTACACCTACAGACAACTGGACACCTTACCTTTTAAAATAGCTAATTGTACTTGTAAAATACCTAATTGGATATGTAAAATATAATATGCCTTTATATGAACTCATACTTGACACACAATTTTAGAAAGTACTGATCTACATTTGTCACACTGGTGAGAGTTCTAGCTCAAACATTAAATTCACTAACTACATCTAAAATGTTCTGATCATTTTTAAGGTTGGTTTTTATACAGAAGAGGGGTCAAGTGTCTGAGTGTTGCATTTTCAGAAGGAGTAAAGATTTTCCTTTCTCTAGAAGCTTAAAATGAGATGCAGAAAAGAAATACAATGTGGCATTTGGCACCCAGATTCATTTTGATCATAAAGTACGTCATCCTGCAAGAAGGCCTTCTTCATACATTGTTTCAAAACATTCACTTTTTAAGGTTAGACTATCTCATTTCTCTTCCATATATCCTGTGTACCAATTGTCTCTCTCCGGACTCATCTCATCCCATTACTGAGACAAAAATAGAAATCAAACTGCCTCCAAAAGTTACTGATGTTCATTATCCTCTCATTACTCATTTAGACCTCTAGCAGGGTGACCTGTCAGATCATGTGAAGGACTTGCCCCACTTTTTTTGTTTTAAGTCTAAAAGATAGAATGAAACAAGTCTCAGAAGTTTTATTTATGTATATATGTCATTTTACAGAAGTAAAATCTTAAACAAATAGCCAACAGACAGATGAAAAAATGTTCTACATCACTGGGCATCCGGGAAATACAAATCAAAACCACAATGAGATATCAGCTCATACCAGTCAGAATGGCTAAAATTAATAAGATGGGAAACAACAAATGTTGGCGACGGTGCAGAGAAAGGGGAATCCTCTTACACTGTTGTGTTGATGAGAATGCAAGCTGGTTCAGCCACTCTGGAAAACAGCGTGGGTGTTCTTCAAGACACTAAAAATAGAACTACCCTACGACCCAGCAATTGTACTACTAGGTATCTACACGAAAGATACAAATTTAGTGACAAGAAGGGGCACATGCATCCAAATGATCAGAGCAGCAATGTTCTGAATAGCCAAAGTATGGCAAGAGCTGAGATGTCCATTGACAGATGAATGGACAAAGAAGATGTAGTATATATACGTTTATACACAATGGAATATTACTCAGCCATCAGAAAGGATGAAAGCTTACCATTTACATTGACATGAATGGAACTAGAGGATAATATGCTGAGCAAAATAGGTCAATCAGAGAAAGACAATTATATGGTTTCACTCAGGTGGAATATAAGAAGCAGAGCAGAGGATCATAGGAGAAGGGAGGGAAAACTGAATGGGAAGTCTTAGGGAGAAAAACCACGAGAGACTCTATCTAGAGGAAACAAACTGAGGTTTTCTGGAGGGGAGGTGGGATAATTGGGTGATGGGCATTAAGGAGGTCGTATGATGTGATGAGCACTGGGTGTTATACACAGCTGATAAATCAATAAATACTGCATCCAAAACTAACGATGTATTATATGTTTGCTAACTAATTCTAATTTTTAAAAAAGTAAGAATATTTTGGGGAAAGAAAGAAGTAAAGTCTTTCTTTAGAATGATACTACAATAAATCAACTCCTAGAGAGTTTTTAAAATAAATGATTAGATGACATTATTTGTATATAATATTTGAACATAAATAGACTGAGTTGCTTCAAATATATGTCTGGGAAAAACTTATCAGGAAGATGCATATGAAAATAGAAGTAGGTACGTTAGAGTTTAGAAGGTGATTTGGTAAATTGTCCTCTGAGAGGATAAAGGTCTTTAAAATAATCTGGGGACATTCATACCAGTATAATTACTTTATAATTTGTGTGTCCATTATTCTTTATTGTGCTCAGTTTCTGTACTTTTCCACTTTCAGTTCCCTTTCTAGCTTACTATCTTTAAAGACTGCATTCACATTTCCTTTTTGTGGGTTAGGTCTGAATATATTGACACAAAGTAAAATGACATTTATTTCTGTGGGTTGCTCCAAGCAGTGGTGGGTGTAATTAGAAACTGTTCTGAAATATGGGTAAGTCTGAACAGGGTCTGTGAATATCTTATGCGAATATACTTTGCAGATACAGAGGTCTGTGAATTTGTATTACAAACTTGTCGGAAGTTGGAAAAGATGATCTTTTTAAAACAAGAATGCAACCAGCAGGTATTTACATTAATGGCAAAGAGCTTTGCTTTCTTCTCATTGAGTTACATTTAATTCACAAGGTTCATGGGACAGCTGACAAGATGTGATGGGAACTAGTCACAGTCTGTCCCTCCAGAAGTCCAATTTTGTTTCATTTTATAGTGGTTCGTCTCATTTTTCCCTGCGACATCCTAGTAATAGTAAAAAAAAAAAAAATCATATAAACTCTTGGGAACAAACATTATCATCTTATCAGCTTCTCACATCGGTCCCTCTCACACAGCTGTCCCTTTTCCTCTTTGCCGGCTGCAGTTTTTCTGACTGAGTTTTCGCCCTGGCAGACTTGGGCGATTCATAGCAAGAGTGACTAAAGCCTTCAGAAGTGGCGATGAAGACTCAGGAACCACAGTGTTTACCAGAAGGAAAAGAAAGAGAAAGTTGGCCGCCATACACACTTATCCAGTTGTTTTTATGATGTCGTTAGAACAGGGAAAATGAAGTTCACGGCCGTATTCCTCTGTTAGTGTTTGTGTGTGCGTGCGTGTGTGTGTGTGTGTGTGTGTGTGTGTGTGTGTGTGTGTGTGGTGGGAAAGCTGAGAAGGGAAGAAGGCAGGAGGAAGGGTGCTCTAGTGACCTGGATAAAATTACTCGATTACAGCACTTATTTTTTCTCTAAATCACTGTCAAGTGAAAAAATAATCCGAAATTAGGACAGGGTCATGGAAAAGCTTCGTAGTTTCAGACTCTGTGAGATAGTGTGAAGCAAATCCGTAATGAAATGGAGTCATCATTAGCTCTAAAAGGATCCGTAACAACGTTACTTATTTTATTTTGTTTGAAATATAACCAGAAAAGAACAAGAGAGATTTGAAACACGTCTTATTTGAACACTTTTTAACGGTTCTCCCGGAACACCCCCTCTTGAGTTGTGCACAATGACTGTTCCGAAATTTGAAGCTATAAAGAAATATTCAACACCCAGAGATGAGATGATTCACTTTCTGCACACACAGCAAACGCCGACATTCAGCACAAAGGTAGTAAGTAACTCACGGTAATAATCCAAGATTACCCAGAGGGGAGAAAAAAAAACCCTGAAATAATATTTTTATTTTTCAAAATATGGATTTTTCTTTCCTTCTCTGAGTCTGCCTTCTCATCACTGAACAGGAGGGGAAAACATCAGTGTCTACAAGAACACCACAAGATTAATTAATGAATTTTATAAAGGGTTTGTGTAAACACTTGCAGGTTTTTATGAGGGAAATAATATTGACTTGTGTTGTATCCTATGCCCAATATTGTGAAATGACTTCTTCTTGGTTATGGCATTAAAGGAATTGGAAAAATCCAAAACTTTTCATTGAAAATAAGACTGCTTTCTGAGGCAAAGCTTGGCTTTGTTTTAAAACATGTTTCCTTTGGTGGATGAGCTAATGCATTAATAATAAGGCAAAGAAGTTAAATAAGTAGTAACAAGTTCAAATTCAGAAACTGTGACACAGGCTTTAGGCATTCATTAATTTATGATATGCTTGATAGCCTCTCTTTGTAGGAAGGGGTAGTTACATACACCATAAAACCCGGATTAGAGGTTGAATATCAGTGTTTTTAATTAACTGAATAACAATTCCTATAAATTATATTAAATCTGTCCCTACTGATGGAAAAAAATTACCTTAACTCCTTGTTTCCTACGATCTCCAGGTAGTTAACATATAAATTATCTCATATACTGTGAACATATCCCTGTGAGGTAGGATACTACTTCTGATATTAGCTTGGCTTTTAAAAAACTGAAGGATCACAAATTAATGCAAAGGTTCCCTGAAATTAAAGCAGGTATTTGAAAGAAGTTAAGTGGGTATGATCTTCCTTTGACATTGAAGCATACAAAGAGGAGAGGTTTTTTGCTGTTGTTGTTTGTGTTTTATTCCAAAATGAACTTTTTCCTGATTTAACTTTCGTTTTCCTTCCAATTATTCAGCTTTTATCTATGGGGTTATAATTAAAAGAACAGTAATTAATTTGTCCGTTTCATTTACTAGTGTATAAACTAACCTGAAAAGTACTCTTCGCTCCTACTGCTGTTTGACTCAGTTAAAACAGCACCAGTCCTTAGATGTTTTTATAGCCCGTCCCTAAGACCTTCCAAACCAAGTGAATAAATCCTCAATAAATTGTCTGACATTTTCAAGTACTAGAATAGTTCAAATAGTTTCCTATATCCTGTGCCCCTCCTCATTTTATTTCACAGCTGTGTTTGCCACTAATTAATACCATCTCTTTTTTTATTATTCTTCAAACATAGAGGCTTTAGAAAATATTTCCCTCTAAGAAATATCTGTTGTATAATTATTTTCTCTTATTGCTATGCAGGTTAATTTGGCTGCCACATATTTTGTTTTTGTTTTTTGTTTTTCCCCTAGAGCAAGAAAATTTTGAGTTCCTCCTTTCAGAAACTAGCATGGAGTGAAGTTGTGTTTCTATTTAGAGCAAAGTAACAGACAATTGTCTAATTTACTTAGGTATAAATATGATTAAAAAATTTCAATTATGCCTACTTTTGAATTTTATACACGTTTAACCCAAAATGCTAAACCAAAAATCAAGCAATAAAGTGTAATTTAAAAATTGTTTCTTTTGTTTTTGACTTTCTATGAACTTATAATACCACCACTAAGCCTTCCCTCCTCCTTTTTTTTCCAGTAAAGTACTTCAGTAGGTACTGTTATTCAGGTTAATGAACTCTCTTTTATTGGGGGAGGGAGTATGTGTTGAAGGATTTCACACTTATTTTCAGAAATGCTAAAAAAGGATTATATTGTGAACATGTGTGATGCCATTTATTCTGCTTTTCCTCCAGTTCAACTTATTTTCACATGCCTAAGAAAGCTTGTTTATAACAGGAGCCCCTATAAAGAATCCCTCATCACCCTTACGTAATAAATTCCACATATACATCAGACACACAGACAATATACATCTTTTTAAAAACCTAGTGTCACTAATAACTGTACAATCCTAAACACTGGCAGGGGATGCCTCTCCGTAGGCATTGGTCTCTGGAGATAGAGACCAATGCTAAGAGATTCAAGATTATGAATCAAAGCTCCAGAAATATGAAAGAAAAATAAAATAAGGCAAAAAAAAGCACGAAAGGACAAGTAAATTTGAATAGTTTCCTTTTATATTTACATAGTGTCTGCTTTTCAAATGTGTATGGGACAAAATAGGGCCCACAAGCAGTATCTCTTCTGCTGTTTCCTTTCTACCCTCAAACATTTTGCAAGCCCGACTGAGCCAACAATTGGACATGAAAGTCATGCAAGAATTATAATAGTAATAGGAAAAAAGAGTATGTATTTTTGCAAAACATTGCTTTTCATTCCAGCAGGAGAAAATATGCATGGGTGTTTATCTTGGTTTTGCTGCTTCTTTGCACTGTCCAATATGGGCTGGCTGGCTGTCTGCAGGGCTTTCCATAGTGGCTTACAAGAGCTTCACTATTCGTTAGGGCAATAAGGAGATGCTTTTGAGTGTGTTGAGTTAAAAGCTCCATTTAGTCTTTCTTTCACTCAATCTGCTTATGTAACTTAAATATTTTTAGTGCCTAGGAGTTCAAAGTGACTAATGTGTTGTGTTTCAGAATGACAAATAGAACACACTAAAAACAGCATTAGAATGTTTTCCTAAGCAAGTTTCAGGGAAATGTGTGGTGCTCTGAATGGAACTCCACATAGCATTTTGGCCATAGAGCATTTCCTTCCTTGTGCTCAGGCCTGAATGAGTCATTGTGCCTGGCCTTCCCTGCTCTCCAATAGGTTTGGGCCTGACCACGAACAAGCAGTGAGCACAAGCCGAATTCATCTGTGGCTCCCAAGTGACAGAAAGGAAATATTCCTTCTGGTAATTTATTGATGAGCTCAGTCCAGATGTAGATGCCTGTTTCACTGAGCATGGCGTCTTAGCCCCTCGGCTCTCATTTTGAATGGTCGCCAAGGAATTCCTACCAGGAGTTACCAAGAAAACACCCTCTTTCTTACTGAGGGTTGAGATATGAATAGCCTTGTAGAATTAATCCAATCTGGGGAACATATTAGGAGGAAACTTCTGTTATAGACTGGCTGTTACCAGAAAGCTCTTTGAGATATTGGTAATATCTCAATAGTGTTCTAGCCTGATTTCGTTTCCTGAGGCATTTGATTCACGAAAGTCTTATTAGTGGGAAATACCACAGTCTTTACTCACTTGCTGATGTGATCAGTTATGACACAAGAGGTCCTTTGTGGAGGAAGAAAGACATTTTTATTAGTTCACAGCATTCGGCAAATGGTTGCCTTAAAAGTACGGATTATTTTTTAAGTATTGAATTCCATTCAGGATATTGTAGTCTCTTCATGAGAATAAAAGAGTCCCAAAACAGAATTACAAAGCTGCTTTTATCAAATAATTGAATGCAAAGATACCTGTAGTTCAGTTGATCTTCACACAAATGCAGACCACGTCCGTTGGGGACTGTCCTTGAGAGAACACTGAAACTACCTTGTTATTTACGCTTTAGGCCATTTTCCTTACAAAAGCACCCTAAAATATAGTCAGGTGTGAATATTATTTTCAAAAACTTGACTAATCCTCCATGGATTTTAATGCTTAAAGTCCCAGACCCTAACCATAAGTTTAGAGTTTGATTTAGTCAAACAACTGATACATATTGAGAATGTGTAGATTTATCCCACAGGAATATATGTAACTATAAAATTGTTAACCAAATGTTTAGGATCTGTTTTGAAAGCATATGCCACTTTTCAAGAAATGTACATTCTGTATGTTTTAATTATTTAATACATTCACCTTTAGTTGTCTTACTCTTTTCACTCTATCTTCCCCTGTCTTCTGCTCCTCAGACTTCTCAGCATTCCAACAACTCATTTTTTTCTTTCTATATCTTCTTCCAAATTCAGAAGCAAATTAGCCAAGATAGGGGAGATTTGATTATTAATTACAAAATGGGATTATTTAAACCACTTTGCATCACCTACTTTTCCTCATTTTATCTTCACTTAAGAATACGCTGTGAAAATCCTTTCAAGTCAGTTTGTATGCACTGATTTATTTTTTTTAATAAATGTAAAATGTTTCATGGAGTAGCTGTGGCTTAATTTATTATTCCTGTCTATACTGAATTGCATTCACTTTTTTTAAAACTTATCTTCATCTCCTACAAGGTAAGCATACCCAAACATAAAGGGTTTTGCTGGTTTTATTATTAAGTATTTATTTACTTATTTTACTTATTGATGCTTTTGTTTCCATATGATTGAATTCCTAGGAATGGATTTTCTGTATCAAGACCTTAAGTTATTTTTAATATTAAGAGATATTGTCTTGTTGGGGGTTTGGGGACATTGGGGAGGGTGTGTGCTATGGTGAGTGCTGTGAATTGTGTAAGACTGATGATTCACAGACATGTACTCTTGAAGCAAATAATACATTATATGTTGATTTAAAAAATAAAGAGAGATATTATCATACTGATTTCCAAAGAAGACCATAACACTTTACATTTCCATCAGCCATATGTGAAACTACCCTTTGCCCACAAGCCTCTCCTCCCCCAATCATCATAGATATTATAGCTCTTCCTAAATTCTACCAATCTGATGACTATGAAAGAATAGAGTACAATTTAATTTTATTTTTATCAATTAGCAAAATGAAAATTAAAGTAGCTATCATTTTTTTCCTACTTGGATTTAGTTTTTTAGCTTTTGGACTTACTCTTCCTTAAATTAACTGTATCTGTATATTTGCTGCAAGTTTCTCTGTTGGCTGTTTATACTTTTCAATCCCTAAGAATTTTTTTCATATTCTAGATATAAAGCCTTTTTATTTCATTTGGGTTTACAAGTGTTTTTATTCCAAACATATTTCATCCTGTTGAAATTATTTCTAATATTTTATCATAAAATGCCTTATTTTGTAATAAATCATTACATTCTTGTTGTTGTTATTTAAGCTCTTGGGATTCCAGTCTTGGTTAAGAATTTGTCCATGTCCTTGATTTATTTGTAATTCTTTCCTGTTTAATTTTGCTACGTAACTTCTTTGTCCATC